>CM024724.1:35497014-35642226 GCA_014182545.1 Eucalyptus globulus
AAGACTCTTCACCAAAGTGATGCATCAAGTCACCGAGCCCGTGCATTATAACCAGGTGCTATCTCACCAAAGTGATGCATCAATTCCACATTTGTGCCCTTCACCCAAATGCCAAACTCTATCACCGAGCCCGTGCATTCTCCAGGATGAATGCGAGTCTCCGAGCCACGTGCATTCTCTCGGCGACTTTTCGCCAAAGTGATATATTCATGAATTCACGTGCATTCTCCAAGTGATATTCCAATTCATCCATGCGCGTCATGCTGGTGATTACCATCTACTTTCAATACGACAGCAATACCCAACGATTTCTCAATCAAGTAATTAAATCAACTCAACCAAGCATTATAAATGCTGAATAACATGCGGCCCATTTACCAATCAACAATTCAATCTCAATCAATTCCAATCAATTTAGGGTAAATCCTAAAATATCACAATTTATTCAATTCCATACACGCGTGGAACTCAAATAAATAAACAGACTGCGCCACGACGATCAGCACGAGATTTCGGTCGTCGACCATCAAAATCTTAATTTCCGAAAAATAATTAATTAATTTATTAATTTCGAAAATTAAATAATTAATATTAAATTCGATTTAGCTCAAAATAAAGCCCGATTAAATAACGGACTTCACCACGGTCATCAGCATAACTTTCGGTTCCGGACCATCTCATTTGAATTTTTGGAAAATAAATAATTATTTAATTTAATTCCAAAAATTAATATTTAAATATAAAAAAATCCACTTAGGCCGGAAAAGCATAATTGGAGCCCACTATGGGTCGGAAAAATCCGAGGTACTTCCAATAATTAGTAGACTACGTCTACTTGCTAATTGCGCAATCAATTTATCTAAATCACATCACAATTGACTACTAATTGCTAATTTATTCTAATCTACCAACCTAAACATAATTAATTAAAACTAAACGAACCTCAAGCATAATTAGCCAACTAATCCCAGATTGGTGAGATTACTCACCAAATCACGTGCAAACCGGATCAATCCGACGGGGGCGGCAGGAAGGGTAATTCTTCCCCAAAAGCCACGGCTCGGGTTCGGGGCGGAAAGCGACCCAAAGCTTGAACCCAAAAGGCTGGAACCCCACTCGTGGGTTTCTGCCCTTGGCTGGCGGGCTTGAGATTTGGCGGCCAAAATAGCGAGGAGGCGGCGGAGGCTGGGGATCAGGGAGGTCGCGGAGGCGGCGGTGGCGGAAGGTGTCCGGACGAGGGCGGGACGATGAGGCGAACAAGGCTGAGAGAGCTGGATAGCGTGGGGAATGCGTGGCTAGCTGCCGACAAACGCGGGGTGGTGATGGCGGCCCGAGTGCGCCTCAGAGCTCAGCAGCGCGGGGCCGAGGCGGCGATGGTGAGGCTGCCCATTCTGCAGTCGGCTTTTCCTCTTCTAGTTAGCCTCTTCGGACGCACGGGGCGGAGGAAAAAGGAAGAGAGAGAAGAAAAGAGAGAGAGAGAGAGAGAGAAGATTAGAGTTGACTAGTCAAAAGGGAAGAGAGAAAAGAAGTCGGTGGGGGGGAAAGCTGTCCCACGAAGGAGAGGAGAGGGAGAGGGCGAGGAGAGAAAGAGTAAGAAAGAAAAAGAAAAGAGAGGGAGAGAAAAGTAAAATAAAAATAACACCATTATTCTTATTTTCTTTTCTTTCTCTTTTCCTTTTTATTCCTTTAGGTCTTACAATTTTTCTTACGGCAATTTCTTTATTGGAAATTTTGGACTCGTCAACAATTGACGGACAATGAGACCCGGGATCCTAAAAAAATAAAATTATGGGCAAAGTCGATTCCCCGAAATCGAGTTCAATTTCGTGGTTAAAAATCGATCGGAGACGTGATTTCCCAGCTCAATCAATCGATTAGATAGCTTTTAGGGACTTTACAGCTGATACATATACGGCTTTACCCAATAGGTTAGTTAACCCATGAGTGATCAGCTCAAAGAAAAGGGCCATAGACACGTCGACAGAAATGCCCATTTCACTTTATGACATGGGGTCGAATTTCGGGATGTCACACCCAAGGTCAAAACTTTGACCTTCGGCCTGATAAACTAATCTTCGCATGAAGAGGAAATCTCGTGCAAGAGCTTCGCGTTTCGGATTGCATAATTTCCGAAGAGGAAATTCCTTATCTATTTAGCAAAAGCTCCAAACTAGTACGTATTTAGCAATCTCGCATTGGCTCGACGTTTTGGTAAATCGCAATAAAGCTTCATAAAAATTTCAAATTATGTTGCTACGTTCCCATATCGCCCGATGGGCTCAATCGCGCGAATATTATTCAAGTTGACTTCGGCTTGACTTTGCCATAGCGAGGACCTCATCAGAATACCAACTCCACATGCACTTTTAAGCTTTCATGAGATTTTACGACACAACCTCTTTAGTAGATAAAGCAAAACCATTATTGCGTTTCATATCTATTAGAAGATCGAATACGTACCTTGTTTACAGCAACCATTGGCTCTATAAGCTCCACCTCACCACAAATACCATCTGTGTCAGTGCTTTGCTAGTACACATGCACAAGCTACCTCGGGAAGTTTCTGGTTGCTGACTCCACCTCAAGCTGAACACCGTCCGGATCTATGTACGCTGCCACAAAGCACTCCTAGCCAAAACTATTGGAGACTCATCCAGGATAACTTTTCTGCTGTTAACAAGTGAATTTATATCCGGGCACCACAACAGGATCACAGCTCACCTTGTACATAGCCATGGAATATGCCTTCCCAATCAGCTTACCATCACTCACTCGAAAAAACATGGGCAACCAAACATTCTAATAATAGAATAATCAACAACGTTATTTGACAACACTTCTTCAGGAGTCTTGCCATTCAATAGCAATTGATGGGAATCTATTCACCAGTAGCTTATCGTACTTAGCACATCAGCTGAATCTCTAGCCCATACCAGCACTAGAGATAATTTTTCGGGCAATCTCTAGTAATGTTCTGCTTTCGTCAATTTTGCAAATTGTTGTGATTTATTGGCACTAGTGCGGTGTGTTTCACTATGCTCTCTTTCATGCAGAATTTATTTGCCAGCCGGCGAGAACTCCATGCTATTGTCAGTCGCACATGCTTGATCGGCTTTCGGTCTCCTCTCGTCAAAGCTCTTTGCGCATGATCCTAACACCAACATCAAACTTGTGCCTTGACACAAACACCCAGTCTTCCTCGAGTAGTCAATAGACTCTCGAACAGATGCATGCGTCTCCGCAGCAAAATTTATCACCTGTCTCACCTTGAAGTTTATACGGGCCATCGTGCTTGATTCCTTTCATTATCACTAGGGCACCTCGAACAACTTTCAGAACTCCACCTTTTGAAGAATACCTGCAACCAGCTGAATCTAGGGCACCCAAGGAAATTAAGTTCTTTTTCAATTCTAGAACATGCCTCACTCCAGTTAGTGTCCTCACGATACCATCATGCATTTTGATTTTAACATCACCAACACCCACAACATCGCACTCACGCGTTGTCCCTAACTGAACTTTATCACTACCCGTGCACTGATAAGTGATAAATCAGTTTCTATTTGGTGTGACATGAAAAGAACAACTAGAATCCATAACCCATCAATCAAGTGATGAATCATTAGTGATGAGACAAGACATAATCGGCATTATATTCGCATTTTAGCTAACATTATGCGAGAATCAGCCATAATTCCCTTACCTTTCTCATTTTTCAGCTTAAAGGCAATCCCTTCTAAGATGCCCCCTCTTGCCACGGCTCAACAGACAGCATTAATAGTCCTAGATTGATTTCTTCTGTTCATATTAGTACTACCATTACCCACACGTGTTCTGAGATCTTCCTGTATTTTCACCTACTAGAGCGGTAGATACAGATTCCCAGGATTACTCTTCTACGAATGTCCTCCTCAGAATCAAATCCCGAACCCCATCAAACATCAAACTTGTTGACCTGAGAGTAATTACTAACAACGTGTAACGGTGGTATTCCAACTATCGGAGCAATGAGGATAATAGAATCAAAGCACGTACCTCATCTTCAAAATCAATCTCAATCGAACTCAATTGACTAACAATCACATTGAATTCATTGATATGATCTGCAATTGACGCACCTTCTTTCATCTTCCAAGTTAAACAACGTCGCATCAAACAGCACCTTGTTGATGGCAGAGGCTTCTTGTACATATCCGGAGGGCTTGCATCAAATCAGCAATGGTCTTCTCCTTCAGGATGTTAAACGCGTTACAAGCCAACGTTAGCCGGAATAACACCCATAGCTCGTCTATCCAGCAAATTTCAATCAGCTTGCTTCATCGTCTCTAGTTTCTCCCCAAATAAAGGCAAGTGCAGATTCATCTAGTAAAGATAATCTTCAATTTACATCTTCGAAAACTAAAATCATTTCCATCAAATTTGTTGATTTTCACTTTTACTTCTTACGTCGCCATCGATTCGCCAACTTAGCCAAACCTTGCTCCTCGATACCACTTGTTGCGATAGGGCAAGCGATCAAACAAAATATAGACAGAAAGAAGAAAATAAATAAACCGTATTTACGTGGTTTAGTCGTAAAGACCTATGTCATCGGGGAGAGCAGCAGCGAATTTCACTATAAATCAAACGATACAAAGGAGATTACACACTCAAGTCACTCAAACACTCTCTCGGTGTTTCCCAACCCCAATTTAATAAACCCAACTCATGACACAAAATTACCACGCGTTCAAGCTCAAAATACAACGCTCTATGTACGCCTGATTTGCGTACACACGAAATCCGTATCTTTTAGCTTCGCGCGACTCGGCGCATCGGTGAATGTGCGGCTTCTTGGATCGTCGAACGTCTGTGGCTTCGTAGGGTTTATTTCACAGAGACTTCATGCAAGCCGTCCCACGCACTCTCGCAGAGAAGAAAATATATTGTATATATATGTGTGCCCAGAAAAGGTCAAACAATTGACCTGGGCCCACCATCCACGTATTTAGCTTCACACGGCAGATTCCTCTCTCGACGGACGTGTGTGTGCGTGTGTGCCCAAGGTCAAAACTTTGACCTTGGGCCACCAATAAACCAATCTTCACATGAAGAGGAAATCCATGCAGGAGCTTCGCGAGTTTCGGATTCGCATAATTTCCGAAAGAAGGAAATTCATATCTATTTTAAGGAACGCTCAAACTTGAGTCATATTTAACATCATGCTTTAAAAACGATTGTCAATTAATAGGATTTAGCATAGGCCAATGGTCTCCAACCTAGATTAATCCATAGCTCAACTTATGAAACCGAATATATTATTATGATCTTGACTTGTTTAAAGTACTTCCATAAGTAGACATGATCATATACCCTCTCGAAATCCATGAATGCCATACTGATCCTGATAAATGTCAGAGCTATAAGCTCGCGAGCAGTAGAGCCTGTAGATAACTGTTTTAGAATCCCCCTGCAGCAGCAAAGCAAAAAGCACAATTAGATTATACAATGCAAGGACTCCACATTTGTGAGTGCGAATACGAAATGACCAATTGTGGCTGGACCTAATATTCCATTATAAGTAGCATACAAAACCATGAAAAAGAAATAAAATCAAATCTGACAATATGGGATCCAGTGTTATGATTGTGTCGTGTCAAAATATTTGTACAACACAGATCATTTTTACGAGCACCACACGTTTGTAGAACAGGTAATGTCAATGCATGTTTAACATGTGTTCGAATACATTTAAACAGGTCCAGGCCCATTAAGGCACGAAGAGGAAAGCCTTCATTATTAACCGATAATAGCATCCACCATCCATTGTCTCCGGACACCATTCGCCGACTCTAATCATTAACAGCTGCCATCGAGCTCCCATTGCTGGCCACCTCCAAGCTTGGTTACAACTAAAACAGAGGGCTCGGGCACAATAACAAAACGTTATTGTCTAGCTATACAGACTTTGCATGGTAACTTGTCAGTCTCTTTGTTCTTTTATTTTATTTTTCCCTAGAATTTAAAAAAAAAAAAACAGAAATTCGTTCGGTAATGTCAACTAATTTTCTAGTCCCTCGAAGAGTAACTTGATGATAGATTTGGAACAAAAATAAGAAATTAAAAAAAAAGTAGCTTCTTGTTTCTAAAAAACAATTTAAGAATTACATCATTTTTTCTTTTCTTCTTCTTTCTCATCTATCTTTGTGGTTTGTGAATGAAATAATGAAATAGAACTGTTGAAAATAGATGTGGACATGGTAGCACTCGAAAAAACAAAGATCAGCAAAAAGATCTCAATCAGCTAGATATAGTTATAGAGAGTGTGGTGCAATCTTTACCGATCTGTCACCAACAGCATAAGAAGATTTACATAATGAAAGCTATGCAAACCAAGAGATTGACTAGAAGAATTCCAAGAAGCAAATCATGAAGACATTTTTGCACACAGCACTGGTTGTTTTGTTGCAAAGAGAAGTCTTTCACCATGAAATGGGAGCAATTATGCTGCCATCTTCCGCCTCTTAACTGGTTGACAAAAGTGCAGATTTTGACACCGTCCTCCAATCCCAACTAGAGGCTACAACAAAATATATAATGAATTTGAAGTGCTACTACTACTAAGTCATGTCCCTGAGAAGTCATCAATCAAGTAAAGATAACTTCCTCGTTGCTATTCCATTATGTAGAAGTTGATCCCAATGTGGTCAATACTTACTACATGAGGGATTTGATTGCCAGTATTGTGATTGCCTTCGTAGAGGAACTATAGGGTTTGCACATCTAGTTGCCGCCTTTCCAAAGTAAATATCGAACAACCTAGATAGCCTCTCTCTCATGTCGAACAACATTTTTCCTTGTATTTACAGAATAGGATTTTGCTTTCCTTTTGTATCCGGCTTATTGGATGATAGCCAACGTGAATTGGGGCATTATGAAGCAATTAAAAATACTTTACGTGGCTTGAATACTTGTGACATAAGTACATATCAATATACGTTAATTTAAGTTCATTTTTCAAACAACTCTTATCTTTTCATCATGCCACAAAATTCAAGTATTATTTTAGTATTTAAAATGAATCGTTTCAACTAATTTCAAGGGGCATCCATCGACAACTGAATGTTTTTTTTTTTTTTTTTTTTGTTGACAGCACTAGGCACACATTTTTTTTGAACAAAAAAAAAAAATAAAGACTATTAGTATATAAATAAACGATAAGCAAATAAACAACAAAAAAATTAAAAAAATTAAAATAAAAAAGAAGAAAAGAAGAACAATTTAGTTTTGGTCCCACTTGCACAGCCCACAAACGATCCAGGCATTAAAGGCACGAAGAGGAGAGCCCTCGTTGCCAATTGACAATAGCATCCACCATCAACCATCTCCGGACATCGTACGCCATCTCCGATCATCAACAGATGTCGTCGAGCTCCCTATTGTTGGCCACCTCAAGCTAGGTCACAATAGAAACAGAGAGAATCGGGCACAACAACAAAGCGTTAGTCTTTAGCTATTAAGGCCATGCATGGTAACTTACCAATTTCTCTGTTTTTTTGTTTTTTTTTCCCTGAAACAAAAAAAAAAAAGAATAAAGGTTTGATAATATCAACTAATAAATTTTTTTTTTTTTGGTAAAGGTAAGAATATATTGATAGCTTAGGACAAATGAACAAAAAAATAAAAAGCTTACACTCTAGATGCAAGAGCACAAGAGTGGAAGGAGCCGCGTAAAAAGCCATAAAAAGAGCAAAAGCACTAACTAAAAACAAACGCTGCCCAGCCAAAAACTTGCCACGTAACCACCAAGGACGCTAGGGAAGTGAAGGGGAAGAGCGCAAGGCAGGACACGTAGAACTACCCAGCACCAGCTTCAACCATAAATCCAAGGACGGCCGTGAAGCAATTGTAGACAGGGATCAAAAAAGGAAGCAAACGGAAGAACAAAAGAACTGCAGTCTTACACAAAGATGGTTCTAAAAGTAACCGAGAATAGTTTTGGAACAAAAATAAAAAGTAAAAATAATAATTTCTTATTTCCGAGAATAATTTTTAGAAATAAATCTCTTTTTTTTTTTCTTTTCTTCTTCTTTCTCATCTCTCTTTGTGGTTTGTGAATGAAAGAAAAAAAATAGAATTACCGAAAATAGCTATGGATATAGTGGTGCTTGGAAAAATAAGGATTAGGAGAAGATCTCATTTAGTTGGACATAGTTACAGAGAGTATGGTGCAATCTTTATCACGACTCACATTCGGTGATAGCATCACCAAAAGCATAAGAAGATTCACATAATAAAAGCTGAGCGAACAAGAGATTGGCTAGATGAATTTGAAAAAGCAAATCAAGAAGACATTTTGCTATCGCCTCTTACATATTAAGTTAACATACGAACATATATCAAATTTCATGGTATGCACAACACTGGTGGTTTCATTGCAGAGAGAAGTCTTTTAGCTTTTAAAAATGGGGGCGACTATGATGTTGTCTTCCACCTCTCAATTGGTGAACAAAGGTGCAAATTTCGACACTATCCTCCAATCCTAACTACAGGCTACGATGAAATATATAATAAATTTGAAGTGCTGCTACTACTAAGTTATGTCCATGAGAAGTTACCAATCAAGTAGCGATAGCTTCTTCGTTGTTATTCCATTATGTAGAAGTTGATCCTAGGGTGGTTGATACTTATTACATGAAGGGTTTGATTGCCGGTATTGTGATTGCCTTTGTAGAGGAACTGCACAATTTGCACATCCAATTGCAACCTTTAAAAAGATCGATGTTGAAAACCTAGATAGCCTCACTCGCCTATCGAATAATGCTTTTTCTTGTATCTATAGAATAGGATTCCATTTTCCTTTTGTATTCAGCTAATTGGATGTTAAAAGTAATGTGAACTAAGGCATTATGAAATAATTAAAAATAGGATTAATACCTTGAAAAATCCTAAACTAGTACACCAGTGACAAATTTACAGTAAACTATTTTTTACTACCAAAAACCCCAAACTAGTATACCTTTGACAAATTTACCCTAAACTGGTACACTTGTAACAAATTTACCATATGTTAGTTTTCGTTAAATTTTACCATCAAATTATTAAGTTAAATGACATGTGATAATTAACTGGTATATCAATTTGAGATTTTACGCTCCATTTGTTATAGTTTACAATTTTTTTTGTTGTATTAATCCAATTTAGCGGAGGGTATATTTGTCACAAATTTACCAGTTTTGGGTTTTTTGCGGTCGAATAAATTAGTTTGGGGTAAATTTGTCATAAATGTACCAGTTTAGCATTTTTTTATAATCAGTCGGAGTAAATTTGTCACAAGTGTACTGGTTTGGGGTTTTTCATGGTCAAAAAAATAGTTTGGGGTAAATTTGTCACAAGTTTACCAGTTTGGAGCTTTTCCAAGTATTAACCCTTAAAATACTTAAGTTGCTTGAATACCTGTGATGTAAGTACATTTCTATATATGTTAATCTAAGTTCATTTTTCAAACAACTCATATCTTTTCATCAGGCTAGGTTCGCTTCAAGCAAAATTCAAGTATCATTTTAGTATTTAAAATGAACCGTTTCGATCACCATTTCAAAGAGGGGCGTCCGTCGATAGCTAAATGTTGTTTTTGTTGACAACACTAGGCACACATTTTTTTTAACAAAAAATGAAGGCTAGTAGTAAATAAATAAACAATAAGCATATAAAGAACAAAAAAAATTAGAAACAAATAAAAAGAAAAGAAGACAAATTCGATTTTGGTTCCACTCGCATAGCCCACAAACGATCCAGGCCCAGCAAAGGCAGAAAGTGGAGAGCCTTCGCTATTAACCGGCAATAGCATCCACCATCCACCATCTCCAGACACCATGCGTCGTCTCCAATCATCAACAGCCGCCATCGAACTCCCATCACTGGCTGCCTCAAGCTCTGTCACAACTGAAATAGAGAGACTCGGGCATAACGGTTGATGTGTTTTTTATTTAATGGGCCAAGCCAAGCTCATCCGCCCATGTTAGGCCAAATCCAGCCTATAAGGGAAGGATCATAAGAGAAATAGTAGTTATTTCTTAAGTGAAAATTACGCAATATATAAAAGAAAAAAAGAGAACATTGAAAACTATAATAGATAGAAGGGATAAGTGCATTGGAAGTCCTAAAATTTTTCATGAAAATGCAATTAAGTCCTAAAACTTTCAAAAAGTGCAATTAAGTCCTAAAGCTTGTCACAAAGTGCAATTAAGTCTTAAAACTTTCAAAAAGTGCAATCAAATCCTAAAACTTATCAAAGTGGTTCAATCTAAGTCCTTCCATTGATTGCACTTTTGAAAGTTTTAGGACTCGGTTGTACTTTCGAGACAAGTTTTAGGACTTTATTAAACCTTTTGAAAGTTTTAGAATTTGATTGAACTTTCGTGACAAGTTTTAGGACTTAATTGCACTTTTTGAAAATTCTAGGACTCAATTGCATTTTCTTAATAAGTTTTAGAACTTCTAATGCACTACTTATCCCTAGATAGAACGTAGGGTTCCCTTTTTTATGACAGTAAACTCTCTCGGTGAATGGAACTCCAAAGGTTTCGATTAATGCCTTTGAGACTGCAACAAGTATTTAATCAGTGGCAAACAAGGTATGTTCATCTTTGTGAAATGCCTTTGGATCTGTGTTACATGTTTCCGCGTTTGTTTCCAGTATTCAATCATTCGAGTATCGATTCACTTTTTGAGGAATCCATTTTAGACATTGGTATCAAAGCAATGGTATTCATGTTTCCCGATCATTGTTGATGTTTATAATTGATTTTTTGGCTGAAATTTTGAGAAACATTGCCATTGGACGCTCAGAAACAAAAATCCCAACACCTACATACTATTCGTCCTTCTTTTTTTATTTTTTGTGAGTCAAAATTTATTTTTCATAGTACAAGGCCGTAGTCCTCATTGGGACGAGAAAAACAACCGGTGGAGCATTGGACACTCCCTTATATATGACTAGAAGAAGACTAGGTCATCGACATGCATTGTACGTGCTGAGGAAGCTCCTAGGCGCGTACGCTACACACACACGACAACTGCTAGTGCACGCGTGGCATGCATGCAGCAAGAATTTATGCTTTTGCCTCTTAATTTTTCATGAAATTATGGTTTTACCCCTATTAGTTGTTTTTACAATTATGCCATTATTTGTTCTTTGATATTATTATTTTGCCCCTCATTGACCTGCTCCCCCTTGATGTGACCAAGATGACCGTTGACCCAACCCAGTCTTCCATTGACTGTCATTGACCACCGTTGACCGTTGACATAAAGAGAAGGAGGAGAATGTGTTTTTCAATCATGTTCATTACCATTTTTGTTCTGCATTTGTTGCAGGAACACTGATGCGTTTCATATGTACACCTATATTCCCTAGAACGGATGAACAAAAGGCAAGACTTGAAGGGCTAATAGAGGAATTAATTGATTATCAGTGGAATGGTAGTCATATAGTGTAAGGTCAACCAAATAATACAAAGAATCATCCGGAATGGTTACCTAATGCCGGATTTTTAGAAGATGCTAGCCCTAATGAATACTCTTCCATTAGAATGGCATGAAGTGTTAGATCAATGTGGTCCTGAATTATAAGAAGCTTGAAGTGGCTTTTGTGAGAGAATATTATAAGATTGAGGTGATAAAGACTTCAACCCTCAAGTTGAATGTAACTTGCTGCAGAATGAATGCGCCTTGGAGGAGCCATAAAGGGTTCTCTAAAAAGTCTTTCGTGGTTACTCAATGTGCCTTTAGAATTCTCAGGGGAATTTATTAAGAGATTAGAAGAGACTTTCCCAGTTAATGAGATTGATGAGTATATTTAAATTTATTTATTTATTAATTTTCCTTTGATTAGTCTGAGATATTTTAGGTGTAAATGTTTCTTTCACGTTGATGTTGACATCTACTAAATATGTTACTTCGTGTAAATGACATATTTAGTTGATGTAAGTTCAATGTTATTTATTGTCGTAAATTATTGTTTAAATTTATAATTATTTGTGAGAAGTTCAAGAAAATTTTAATGACTTTATTGAACTTATTTTTGCATAATTGACCATATCAATGATAATTTAAAATCAGGATTTTTGGATGATGATTGGAAATAACTTTTCGACTCTAAAGCCTTATTTGATTTTATTTATTAATATGATTAATTTACGCAAAATAATGCATAAATGTTAAGCATTAATAATTTGTGTAAATATGTCCGATTTGTTCAAATACATTGGATTCAGCTTCTAAGAACATAATGGCTAAACTGGACAAAGAAGAGAAATTGGACAGAGAGAATTATGAGATATTGAATATAAAAATTCAATAAGTGCTGGAAATAAAAAGCACTAAAAGCTCTTAGCAAAGTTATGAAAAAACTTGAGGATGCCGTGTCCCACGCTGAGCTATAGAGGACCACATTTTGGCAGTCAAGCCAAAAATAGATATTTGTGAAGAAAAAAGAAGAGAACTTATAATTTTATTTGATTTAACTTAAATTTGAAAATTCATAAGATACTTAATATGATTATTACACCGGTCTTCTTTAAATATCATTTCACACATCATGTTGAAATTCTTCTAACTATTATTTGTGTTGAAATAATTGTGGGTTTTCTTTATCATACAACAAGTATGTATATATATATATGAATGTGTGTGGGGGGGTATTATAAGCTTGTTACCCCAATTCTTTTATTCCAAAAAAAAAAAAAAAAGTCATTCTCATGCGTGCAATAAAGAAGAGAAATTATAATTTTATTTTATTCAACTTAAATTTGGAAATTCATAAGATACTTAATATGATTATTACACCGGTCTTCTTTAAATATCATTTCATGCATCGTGTTGCAATTCTTCTGACTATTATTTGTGTTGAAATAATAGTGGGTTTTCTTTATCATACGACAAGTATGTATGTATGTATGTATGTATGTATGTATGTATGTATGTGTGTGGGGGTATTATAAACTTGTTACCCCAATTCTTTTATACTGAAAAAAAAAATACGCATTCTCATGCGTGCAATAAAGAACATAAATTATAATTATATTTGATTCAACTTAAATTTGAAAATTCATAAAATACTTAGTATGATTATTACGCCAGTTTTTTTTAAATTACCATTTCATACATCATGTTAAAATTTTTCTGATTATTATTTGTGTTGAAATGGTAATGGGTTTTCTTTATCATACAAAGAACTGTGTGCGTACACATATGCACGGTATTATAAACTTGTAACCCCAATTCTTTATACCAGAAAATTAAAATAAAATGGCATTGTCGTGTGTGCAATAAAGAATAGAAATTATAATTTTATTATTCGAATTAAATTTGGAAATTCATAAGATACTTAATATGATTATTATGCCGGTATTTTTAATTACCATTTCACATATCGTGTTGAAATTCTTTTGATTATTATTTGTGTTGAAATAGTAGTGGGTTTTCTTTATCATACAAAGAAATGCGCGCGAGCGTGTATATATATATATATATATATATGTATGTATGTATGTATGTATGTATGTATGTATGTGCGATATTATAAACTTGTAACCCATATTAGTTACATTACATTAATCATCAATTGGTGTTAATTGATTATATTTCTGTTAATTAGTATAATTTTTGTTTGTAAATAAATTTTAACTAGTGGATGAAACTAAACCCATATCATTTAATAAAAATGTAATATCTTAGAAAATTTACAATTCATAATACATAAAAGTTGAAAGGACATCAATTCAATACAAAACCAATGCGTAAAACAGGAAAAATACGGATTTTGTAAATATTCAAAGATGAATGACCGTTAAGTTTATTGTATAAGTTTAACCATAAGGAAATGTTACTACTCAATAAATGAGAATTGCTGTTTTTGTAACTTGGCTGAGGTGTCTTAAATCACCTCAATGATTAGAATGGAGAACTTATTTTGACTTCGTTTGTTTAGCAAAAAAACGATTGCTTGTAGTACTTACAAAAATAAATAAACAAAAATATTTTGATTATCTATGAAAATATTTAGACATAAATTGTTATGCATAAAAGAAATATTTTTCATTGACTAATATTTCAAGCATTATAAACGATTAATTTTAGGAAAATATTTTCTAAATCATTCATCTTTTGTAAAATAAATGGACCATTAGTATTATGGACGATGTGAAAACTAGTAACTATACGATTTTATTTGTTTTGCATTATTCACAAACCAAGCATGCTACTGAGAAAGTCTATTGGTCCTTGAGGAACTATATCCCAAAAGATTAATTTTCAATTATTCATTGAAAACTTTTGAAGTCTCCACTCACCAAGGTACTAACAAAAATGTAGGTTCTTAAGATGCACGATGTTTCAAAAGGAATGTTGCTGTACGAGGAACAAGCATTTTTTAAGATATAAAGGCTAGATTTCAAATTAGATTCTTAAATATTTCCCTCTTTGTTACATTTCATGTTTTTCGCAAGTGAGTAGTATCGTGATCCATAAACTGAGTTTAATGGCATTTCCATAATTACTTTAAGCTAGAGGGAGCATTTAGTCAATTTGTAAGTGTTGAGCGTATTTTGGTCATTTTTCAAACCTATGGGTATTTTGGTTATTGTCATGAGATTGGCCCAAGGTGGTCCAAGCCAGCCTCGGCGAGAGACAAACTACATTATTTCCTATGTTAAAGATAATTATCATACTTTCTTTTGATTATCGACATATCTCAAAATAGCACGTATGTTAAATATTTACTAGTATATTGTGCATAATCTTGATTAAGATATTATCTTAGGAGAGTTATATGAAATAGTTTATAAATAGGATGATGTACTCTTCATTCATGTGTACATTAAAATATATACAAATTTCATATTTCTTTCTTGTGTTTTATTATTATTATTATTATTATTATTATTATTATTATTATTATTATTATTATTATTATTATTATTATTATTATTATTATTATTATTATTATTATTATTATTATTATTATTATTATTATTATTATTATTATTATTATTATTATTATTATTATTATTATTATTATTATTATTATTATTATTATTATTATTATTATTATTATTATTATTATTATTATTATTATTATTATTATTATTATTATTATTATTATTATTATTATTATTAACTTGTTAAGGATATTTAGCACTTTCTATTAGATATTTTTCAATGTTAAAGATAATTATGATGTTTTTTTATTAAGTATTTGAATCTCTCAAGGTTATATGTATATAGCATATATATTACCACTTGATTATGCATAACCTTGAATTACAGGATTCATTGACATTTCCCTCTTGTTAACAATTTGTTGCATTTTGTGTTTTTGTATGTGAGTAGCATCATCACCAATTTCAGAGGCATTTCGATTAACAGGAGCATTTAGGCAATTTTCTACGTCTTGAGGGTATTTTGGTTATTATCATGAGATTGGCCCAAGGGGGTCCGAGCTAACTTTGGCAAGAAAACAATCTCTATTATTTTCCATGTTAAAGATAATTATGATACTTCATTGTGATTATTTATATCTCTCAAGATTGCACATATATTGCATGTATATTGGCGATAATCTTGATTGAGATATTATCTTTGTATCGTTATCTAATATAGTTTATGAATATGATAATGTATTCCTCATTAATATATGCAAGTTACTCCGAAAACCTCAACTGGTACACGTTGACAAATTTACCCAAAATTTTTTTTTACCATGAAAACCCAAAACTAGTATACATGTGATCAATTTACTCTGACCAAAAAAATCATAACTGAACATTTACGACAAATTTACCCGAAACTAATTTATTCGACAGCAAAAATCCAAAAACTAGTAAATTTGTGACAAATATATCATTCGCTAAATTGAATAATACCACAAAAAAATTCACAAAAATTGTAAACCGTAACAAACGGAGTGTAAAATCCCAAATTAGTATATTAGTTAACTGTCACGTGTCATTTAATTTAAAAATTTGACAGTAAAATTTAATGAAAACTAATGAGGGTAAATTTGTCACAAGTGTACCAGTTTGGGGTAAATTTGTCAAAGGTATACTAGTTTGGGATTTTTGGTAGTAAAAAAAATAGTTTAGGTAACCCACCGTAAGTAATGTAATTGGTTGAGATCTCTCCTCCAGCGAAGGAGGTCAAGGGTTCGAAACCCTACGTTATTAGCGATTAAAGCGGGGGGCCCCGGTGGTGGGTTGCTGGGCTAGGTATGGGCTGCTTTTGGGTGTCCACCGCAGAGGCTCGTGAGACCACAAATCGGCGTAAGTCGACAAAGGCAGGCTCCAGCAGATCCTCGGTCACAAAAAAAAATAAAATAATAAATATAAATATAAATGTAAATAAATAAATAAATAAATAAATATATATATATATATATATATATATATATATATATATATATAGTTTAGGTAAATTTACATGGCTTGTACCAATTTGGGATTTTTCAAGGTATTAATCAAACTATTTTTTTTAACATGAAAAATCCCAAAGTGGTACATTTGTGACAAATTTACTCTGATTGATAATAAAAAACGCTAAACTAGTACATTTATAATAGATTTACCCCAAACTAATTTATTTGACTGCAAAAAAAAACCCAAACTGATAAATTTGTAACAAATATACCCTCCGTTAAATTGGTTTAATACCACAAAAAAAATCACAAAAATTGTAAACTGTAACAAATAGAGCTTAGAATCCCAAATTAGTATAACAATCAATTGTCACAAACTTAATAATTTGATGGTAAAATTTAACGAAAACTAATAGATGGTATATTTATTACGAGTGTACCAATTTGGGGTTTTTGGTGGTCAAAAAAATAATTTGGGGTAAATTTGTCACGGGCGTACCAGTTTTGAGTTTTTCGAGGTGTTAATCCTTATTTGAATCTTTCAAACACATATATTGCATATATTTACCATTCGAGTATGCATAATCTTGAATTACAAATTGGATTCATAAATATTCCCCTCTTGTTAACGATTTGTTACATTTCATGTTCTCATATGTGAGTAGTATCATCATCCATAAAACTGAGTTTAAGGGCATTTTGATAATTACTTTAAGCTAGAGGGAGCATTTAGTCAATTTTCTAAGTCTTAAGGGTATTTTGGTCATTTTACAAATATTTCTGATTTTTCTAAAATTTATAATTTTTTATGCATTTTATGAATTTTCTGATTTCTTTTTATGAATTTTCTTAATTTTTAATTTTTAATTTTTAATTTATTATCTTTAAATATTGAAGATGGACTTTGTACCGCATTAGTTGCTGGTCTGACCTAGACCCTAATGGTCGGGTTGGGTCCGAAAGTGGACAAGGCCCAGTTCAATTTTGCTAAAAAGGGCCTAGCTCAATTGAGCCCACTACTACCTCACCTACGACTTTTCAGCCCAGCCTCTATTATAAACCCTTTTACTATTTCTTTCTTTCAATTTTTATTTTATTTTTTTCTTTTTTTTTTTCTTTCCCTGCGCGGATCTTCTTCCTCTTAAACTCGTCTATCTGACTAAGCAAAGAAGAAAACCGATAAAGCAATCTAGTAGAAAAAAAAAGTTCATCCATGACGAGACTAGAGGATTCATAAGAAATTATTTTTTTGTAATCTAACTCAATGTAAGTGCACTAAGCAAGGAACGAAATTGAGAGTCCGCATTTGAGATTCAAGATGACCATATCCGTTCATGTGGGAAGATTTTGACGTCTGTCTGATGCAAATGCTTATGGACTTTCATAATTTTTGGATGATTATTCTTCATTTTTTTTTTTCTTTTCTTGGTCATATATGAGGCCAATTAATCATTAATGCGCATCACACATATATATTCATCATAAGCTCAGTTACTAGGGTTTTTAGTTTTGTTTTCTGATTCTTTTCTAATCTATTGAACGCCATGCCTTCACCTTATTCAAGGCGCCCTTGCGAGTGATTTTTTTTTATAAATGTGCTGTCGGGTTCTTCAAATAACCGGCAATCAAGTGAATAATTAATAATTGTGCGCATCATATTTAGCTCAAACCTTATGAGATAAATGTAGGATTAGGTGAGAATACTGAATTGGAGATTAATATGCGCATCTCATAGTTTTTTTCGGTCGAAGCGCATCTCATGGTTTAAAAGATACAAATTGCTTATCACCGTTGTCAAACGTTGAAATTAACTTACCGTAGTTGCAAAAATCTTTAGGACAAAATATATACTAAAAATTATTTCTTTCATGGTTTGAGTTAGTGATTACCATTAAAAAATTGTAAACCGCTGAACCTTGAAAATAGTATGACATCGCTCCAAAATTCATTGAAACAAAAAAAAAAATCAAATTGTTTGTTTTTCAATCCCACCACTCTGCTATTCAATCCAATGGTTTAATACAGCTACTGAAGCTATTCAGATTCTTCACATGCTCTAAAACAATTCATTTAATTGAGAAGTACATAATCCCATTGCTAATTCCTCCGCAACATATGCTTGGCCTCTTCGCGCTTTGCTTTTGCCCGATCGAGAACCTTGGCAAAATCCTTTTGTGCGCAAAGTTGAGGCCGAGTCACAAGACTCAGCCATCGCCTCCGAGCAGTCTAGGGTCCATGCCTCTGGGCCACAGCCCAAGCGTCGGACATGGGGTTCATAACTAGGGTTTGTTAAGTTCAATGTAACTCAGGTCATTGCTCGCCAAATGATCCTCTTGTGCTACATATCACACACGCACGTCTTATAGTTCATGTGATGGTCAAGTTTATAATTTCTAGCTATTGCTGGAGTAGAGTGTCAGTAATAGTGTGTGTACATGCGACATGCATCGTAATAATGATAATGCAACTACCGGTTGTAGTTCTTTGGTCACCAATTGTTTCTGTAATGAAAAACTTTTCCGGGTTTCTCCTTGCTTATTGACCCTAATTTGAACATTAAACAATCAATCCCTTCATCCTAATTAACATGAAGTACCGAAAACATCTACTCAGCTAGTTATTGCGGAGAGAAATTATTTCGAGGAGGCATTTGCGCTCCTTGAAAACTTCTAATCAACAAGGTTACAGTGAAATACCTATTGAAAAATATCAATTAACAGAATGTAGGTTTTTCTAGATTCTTATTAATAGAAAATGGTGGATATATTGCAGACTAGAGATCCTTTAGCGACAACCACGACTTGTAATTAAGCAAGCTGAGCTATCAATCAGAGGACCAGAGCTGACCTGAAGAAACTATCTCATATAAATACAATGCTAATCTGAAGTATAAAATTTGGTAAGAAAAAATCTGGTGAAAAAAATCTAATATTGTCTTGTAAAGAAGGAATAATTGAATGTTACAAGAAGAATTAAATTTGTGAGTTTTAACGTCAGTTTGTCTGAATTATTTAAGTCCTGCTGCATTTGATACCCTCTATGGCTCTATGTATTTCAAAAAACCAGATAAATTACTATATGTCGTCGATGTAAACATGACATATCTTTCTCTGAGTTCAATATGAACTGAGAATGCATTTTTTTTCAGCCAAACAAGTAAGCGAGCTTAATGGAACCAGAATGAAGTGCGTTGAAGTTAATCTTCCTGAGTAATTGGGTTGCGGTCACTTTCACCGTTGCATTTGCACCGAATCGAGGTAAATGTATTCCTCATTTCATGTAGGTCAATGTTTTTTTTTTTTTTTTTTTGGTTCAATCAAGTAGCCCGACATGATTTGGCTTTCAATCGGACCATTTTGTTACATTCCCAAACAGATGAACAATGGCGTCATAGTATTTTTTTTTTTTTTTACCACATGATCTCCATTCATACTCGCGAGGCATTTTAGCAATTAAATCAGTGAACTGGGGCATAAAACAAACAACTTAATTTAATGTTCATATTGCTTCACCCAATGGAACTCGATTGATTTCAACATGGAGGAAAGAAAAAATAACTGAAGACAGCCATATCTCCTTAGAGATAATTGGGAGGTTCTATTCTTTCCAATTTGATTACTCTAACTTTTCTGAAGCACTCGAAACAGACAAAATGGTCATTTTGGAAAGACGATTGACAATCGCAGAAATAATCACCATTCAATTTTGGGTTCGTTAAGTTAATATCAAGAAATTGTGGAAAATTGAACTAATTGAACTAAATCAGACAAAAATACAAAGGAAACTTAAATTGTAGGAAAAGCCACAATGGAAAATAGAGATGTCTGATATGCTATCTTTATGTGTCTTTCTTCTCCTTTTGTTACAACTTATACATACTTACAAATAACTTCTTATTCACCATACACTGACAGGAATTTAAATAGCAATGACTGCTCTTGCCTTTGCAAGTAATCATCATATTCTGCCCTTTACTTGGAATTGTGAAATGACTTTGTTACTTGCTATAAAATTCTATCATCTCCATGCTTTCAATTTTACTTCTTCAACTCTTCTTGAAAAGGACAATTAGAACTTGTTTGGTAATCAGCCAAATAGTAAAAATTTCTATTCTTTTGTTCACAGGAGTAATTTTGGAACAAAATCGTGTTTGATAAATTTTTGTTCCTGGGAACAAATTTCTATTTTATTGTTCCCAGAAGTAGATTTGAAACATAATTAAAAACAAAAAAAAAAAGTTAATTCTTGTTTCCGGGAACAATTCTAGAATCAAGCCCATGTTTTCTTTTATTTTTTTATTTTTTTTCTCGTTCTTCTTCTCTTTTCTTCTTCTTCGTCTATTGCCACCGCTGCGATTGTCGTTCACTGCTGTTTGCCATTCGCCGCTCACCGCCACCAGTCACTGGCAACCGATCTGGCGAGCTCGCTGGAGGCTCACTAGGCCAGGGCGAGGTCTAGCGAGCTCACCAAAGGCAAGCCCAGCCACCGGCAAAGTTGAGCCTTGCTAGTGGCCAAGCGGGCCTCGCCCAGCCCCAACGAGGTCTGCCTAGCTTGGCAAGGTCGCTCGCCTAGCTACCGATGAGGCTCGGCTGATGAGGGCCAGCAACGCTCCGATGAGGTTGCCGGCCCTCGTCTAATCGGTCGCCAGTCATCCCAAAGCCGTCGACCGGCCACTTGAAGAAAAAGAATAGGAGAAAGAAAGGAAAAAAATAAATGAAGAAAAATAAATAAATAAATAAAAGGTAATAAAATTATTTAAAAATTAAAAGAAAATGATTTGGAATAGAAATTTTGTGCACGGTACCAAACACAATTCTATTCCAAGAATTGAAATTTTGCATAGTTATCAAACGGTTTAAAATGCTTAGAAATTGTTTCCGGGAACAGAATAAAAAAAATCATTTTTTATTTGAAATTATTCTTGAAAACATAAGCATTACTAAATGCGCCCTTATAGACAATCATGGACATTTTGTCACCAAAGTATAAGCAAAATGCATATAATTAGTATTTAGTAGAGGTTACCCCAACTCTTTATAATAAATGAACTCAAGCACCATGCATAAAATCATTAAAGGGCCTTGGAAGACCTCATACTAAACAGATGAAGTTTATATGTTTTCTGTATTATAATTGAATTATTTTTTATTGTCAATCTTTCAAAGCTGATTTGGTTGATAAGATGTCAAGGGATTTTCGGCACAGGATTTAGAGATGATCAATTAAACCACGACTTGCAAATTGTTCTGTGATTAGGATCAACAACACAATTTAAAGACTTAAACTTAATTGATTTATGATATTTACATATTATTTTATAGATTTTAAGATAATTCGACTTTTTGGCTCCTATATCGAAAAGAAAAATCCTGCTTTTGCTCTTCTTAGTTTCAACTAGTCCGGGGGATGCTACAAGTGGAACAATCCGTCAACAACTGATAGAATCTCTAGAAAATCTGTCTTGAAGAGTCAAAGGTCACCATCAAACCAGTCCTGGACGACTCTATTATAGTTTAGTTTACTCCACCGAAATTCCATGCGCACTAAACTGATAAATCAGCAAAGTGAAAAGGTTTTTGTCTCCAATTTGTGGATTATAAAATGTTAGTGGCAGGCGGTTGGGAGGGTTCCGCTGGTGTAGGAGCCAACCATCGCCATGTTCTTCAGTCAGATTCTTTAAGTA
The DNA here is from genome assembly GCA_014182545.1 of Eucalyptus globulus. Lineage (NCBI taxonomy): Eukaryota > Viridiplantae > Streptophyta > Magnoliopsida > Myrtales > Myrtaceae > Eucalyptus > Eucalyptus globulus. The sequence continues at coordinate 35,519,091 of CM024724.1, forward strand.
TTTAAATAAATAAAAAATATCAATTTGCTAACTGGACAAAAGGAGTTCCATTTTGATTGGACGGTTGCTAGGGGCAAGAGAATCCCAATTTGGAGGCTCATTATTTGGTCCTTATTAGTATTCAGTAGATGTTACCCCAACTCTTTATCATAAATGAACTCAAGCACCATGCACAAAATCATTAAAGGGCCTTGGAAGACCTCATACTAAACAGATGAAGTTTATATATTTTCTGTATTATAATTGAATTATTTTTATTGCCAATCTTTCAGAGATGTAGTTGATAAAATGTCAAGGGATTTTCAGCACAGGATTTAGAGATGATCAATTAAACCATGCCTTGCAAATTGTTCTGTGATTAGGATCAACAACACAATTTAAAGACTTAAACTTAATGATTTTAAGATAATTCGACTTTTTGGCTCATATATCGAAAAAAAAAATCCTGCTTTTGTTCTTCTTAGTTTCAACTGGTCCGGGGGATGCTACACGTGGAACAATCCGTCAACAACTGATAGAATCTCTAGAAAATCCTGTCTTGAAGAATCAGAGGTCACCATCACACCAGTCCTGGACGACTCTATTATAGTTTAGTTGATTCCACCGAAATTCCATGCGCACTAAACTGATAAATCAGCAAAGTGAAAATGTTTTTGTCTTCAATTTGTAGATTATAAAATGTTAGTGGCAGGCGGTCGGGAGGGTTCCGCCGGTGTAGGAGCCAACCATGCCATGTTCTTCAGTCAGATTCTTTAAGTATTTAAATAAAAAAATATCAATTTGCTAACTGGACGAGCGGAGTTTTTTGATTGGACGGTTGCTAGGGGCAGGAGAATCCCAATTTGGAGGCTCATTATTTGGTCCATTTCACTAAGTTGTGAAGGACTAAACAATAGAGAACTTTGATCTAGTTGTGACAAAGAGGAGTGGTGGGGTTTTTCTTTTGAAAGTTTGATGGTTGCGGTGCATTTGACCCTTGGCCTTTTCCTTTCCTGGAGATTTGCTGTCCCTATTAGATTTTGTAAAATGATTGTGAAGGTGCTTTCGTGATACTAATTTGGCAACCTTTTCTTATATTTTTGGGATATTTTTCTGAAGAAAGTTGATCTATTGAAAAGCAAGAGTTCAATTTCTCATATGCAATTGGATTTTTTTTTTTTAGTTAATGACCGTGGATAAACAGTGAATGAGAGTACTTAACAATGGTCGATAATCCTCGAGTAATGAATTGGACTAAGAAAATAAAGTTTGGAAACTTAAACTTACACTTGAGAAGGGCCAAAAGGTGAACTTAAAATTTTCACGCCAAAAGTTTAGAATAAATTAGTTATAATTTATGAAATTGTCTCAAACAAAATTGACTCTTAAAATCTCTAAAATGTTCAATTAATTCTTTTGATTTAATAAAATGTAAATAGACTTTCATTATCTCTATCAATTGGACCTTGACCACATTAATATAATGTATAAATGTGAATCCAAATGGATATGCTGACCGAGTCGAATGTGAATTTCTCTTAATGATCTCTCCAAGTGAAGGTATCTTACTTCTACTATGTGATCAAACTAGTGATATTAGAGTAGACGGTTGTTGGTAGGCCACTTTTGATGTGCATCAACGTTTGGAGGAATATATCAAAAGATGAATCTTGGATGTAACTCCCAATTGAAATAATGGATGGCGTCCCTTGCTTCCAATTGATCTTGGCTAGTCCAAGGTGATTGTAGCAGAGTCAAGGGTAGATGTTTTGCTCACCAACATCTACAATATCTGGTCGAGTTAAAGTGGATATTCAAATTGAGATGGCTAACAAGTGAGGAGGGGTTTTTTAAGCACATGTTTGAGGTGTTTGGCAAAAAAGTTTCACATCGGACATGTGGTGTAAAGTGAAACGGTTAATATTTTCTAGTTAAACAATAATTATTGGCTTAAACTTTTAAATGAAGATTGTTCTAGTTGGATACATTAATGAGCTCGAACTTAAACTCCCTTTTGGTGACTTTCCTTGGTGAAAATATCAAGATTTTGATTGCCAGAACCAATAATTTGTTACTATCATCATGGATCATGTCTCATAATATCATAAAACTAAATATAGGATCTAAACTTGAAACTATTGTTTATGGGTGATTTACGAATGTTAGGATGTATATATATATATATTGAGGAATATACGAAGAGGGGAAGAAACGATAAATAAGCTTGATCTTAGTGACTGAACTACAAGATGCATTGGACTAGGCCAAGCTCCATGCAATCTACCTCAAGAGCACGGTCAACTGACTACTCAAGTTGGCCATGTACTTGTCAAGCTCAAGAAGCTCAAGTATCGAATTTCAAGAAAGATGGGATTGTCAAATTCATGCCTTCGGAATATCCAGTTAAATATTCCATGCCGTTTTAGAAGCTTTTTCTAACACGCGCGCGCGCATATATATTGCCCCTCTCTCATCAGAGGTCCATTCATTGCATAATGGACGTAAATTCTATCAGTGGAGGGCCGAATCGGAGAAGTCAAATATATGATCATAGTACCAAGGTCCACAGAGGATACATGATCTTGAAAAGCAAAAAGGTTGAAGAGGACACTCAGTGGCTATCAAATGTTGGAGATTTGGTCAAATTCCGGCTGTCACATAAGCCGTCCGTTGGGAGACGGTAGTAGGTCGGGCGGTTTTTTAATTGACTCTTGCACTAACCCTTTAGTGTCCTTCTACTGTTGTCTATAATTACATTTATCAGAAATATCAGTAGCTTGGATATGTACTTATCACCTCAAAATGTAAATCACATACCACAAAATTCTCCAATTGTCTAAGGACTCTTGTGGGATACATATGTTGTCCAATCATTTTCACAAAATTCATTTTTCTCACCGTATTGGTTTTGACGGCTATTTGAATACTGCTAATAGAACAACCTATATGTTTTCCGAAACTGTTTGTTTAATGTCATTTAATGTGTACCATTTACATCCTTTTCTAATAGTCGAACCACTGGCCGCGCACCTGTTTTGATGGGTCACGAGAACAAATCATATTTGGCCAACGATTTACAGCATATCTTTTGCATCATCAATCTTGGCTAGAATTTCCATTCAGTACCAATGCATCAATCTAAGATAGCTCAACTTTATTAAGAAGAATATGCGAATCCATCAAAAAGTTTCTTAGGAAGGAATAGCTTCATATAATCACAACATGCACGCAATGCTCAAATGGATCTCCTCTATTTTACTAACCCAGACATCTACTAATCTTTTTGTGCAAATAAATCTTAATAATTCTTTTGAAGAATGAGATTTTCTGCCTCTTTGGTACAATGTCAAGCATAATCTTTCCGAAAAGAGCTATGATAGCTCCGTCAACTGTCTTTGGCAATCAAGAAAAGGCATACATGACAGTAGAAAAGATGCCGCGTGCTTGCAATTAGCTAATAGTAACATATGCTTCTTTTTAAATTGGTTTTTGGTGAGGGACTTTACGCTCTCTTTGTAGTTCTTTCCAGATCCTATTTTCAATTTGTTGTCTAGAATAAAAAAACAAGTGTTAAGTCTTAAAAGTGAAAGCTAAAAGCTGAAGGAGAGGCCGTGTGGAAAAAAGAGAGAGTAGCAAATCCTATGGATGTCTTAGAAATTGCCACCATCTCTGTAAGATAGAAACCAACAATTTATCCATCATTTTTTTTTTTTTGGTTGAAATGTAAATATCAGAGCAACTGAAGTACAACAGTTTAGGGGCATCCCTCAACATTACAATTAGAGCTAATAATTCAAAAAGATGAAGATAGGAACTCTCCACATAATAGTCAATACAAATCTGTCGTGGAAAGTCTAATTTTTTGGTGGAGTGAAGCTCTACCTCTTATTTTTACAAACCTTGGCCAAAATAATATGGATTGACTTGTTTTGAAATTGTCTATGGTTGCGCTTCATCCAAATATAATATATGGTTGCTAGGGAAAAAAACCTTGAGAAGTCCCGGTGCCAAATATTTGCCTTTGTTACCCTAATCATCCATTGAAGTTCCTCATTCCATCATTCTAAAAAACGCCTAATCCCACATTGGGCAAAGAAACTCACCAAATGCTGCTTGTCCATTCACACTGGAAGAATAGATGTGCTCTATCTTCTACATTAGCTTTGCAAAAGTTATAGTGGATGTCAACAAGGTCATCCATCGTTCTATGATATATGTTGTCTATAATCTATCTCTGTAAACTAGCCAATCAATAAAATTGTGTTTGCTAATGCCATTGCTCCAAATTAGGTTGTACCACTCTAGAACCAAACCCCATATTTGAGTTCATCATATATGTCACAGCAATAGTACCTTGAGTTAGATATAACCAAGGTTAGAATAGGTCACAATTTGAAGAGACATCGCCAACAAACCATACTACTAATGTTGAACTGCATAATTGGAGTGCCTCTACATTTTGTGTTGTGAACCCAAATGCTTTAAAGGGGAGAGGATGGATGATTGATGTGACATCCTGAAATTTCTGTTATGTTTTCAATTGAATAAATCGGGCCTTTCATCGACGTACCTATAGTGCTATTCTCTAAGCTGATCACTCCTGAAATAACTAGATTATCTAAGGAAGCTATTAAATGAAATTTAATGCAATAGACTTGAGAATTCGACCAGGAATCGACTATTCAACCGTGCTCATCTGCAGAGATCATTATGGCACAGTTAAAAATCGATTAGAGATTAGAGATAGGTCGGTTCGACTGAGATGTGTGGCTAAACGTGAGTGATTCCACCAAATTGCAAAATTCTCGTCGATTGGTACTAGACTAATTTTTCTGTTGTTTTGGTACCTTGTGTCCGTATTTGAAACCTCGAGATTTTTACTATCATCGAGAGTCATCAATGTGTCGGAGAGGTATGTTGTAGCTTGAAAATAATCAACCACAGGTCAATTGCACAAAAAATTTCTAAAAACTATCTAGTAGAATAGGTCACACTAAAATCGCGCCAAATTGAAATGCGAATTTAAATCTGATTTCAGAATTTAAAGGTTATATCATGTCATGAGTCATTTTAGGAACATCGACTCATCTTCTGAAGATCTTTATGCAAACTGAGATCTTTGGTGAAAAGTCAGATTAGGGCCATTTTTATCCAGAAAATTCAAGGGACCATATTTTATCGCATTTTTAGGATGCAAGTTGGTTTTATTGGTGAGGAAAAATGTCAACTTGATTGAGGACACCATGTTGGATTTTAATTAGAGAGGGATTGAATCCAAATTGAGGGAAATGTTGCAAAATTTGTAGCCCCCCTTGGTCCACCACCTTTGAACCATCTCAATAGCTTTTAAAGGAAGCTTGTGGACTGCAAGAGTGTTGAGGAAGCCAGCAACTGGTGGGCCATGGTCAAGGGGACAAAAGGGGTGAGGTTGAAGCCATATGGGACCCTCCAAGCTTTGTTGTCTCCCCTCTTCTCCCTTCCGGTTGGTTCCTCCATTTCCAGCAAGCTTGAAGCCTCCAAGAACCAGAGAAGTCAACCAGCAGCTCCCCTTGGCCGTCGAGTAGCCCGCAAAGCCCTGAAACTCCATCATTGCCTGTCACGCGCCTAGCCACGAGCCTGTGTGCATCGCATGCCTGTCCGCGCATCACCGCTGTCCCAGCTACGTCATTCGCTCCAGCTTGTCGTCCAACAGGTCGCCTGAGCCAGTGTGGAGGTCACCAAAGCTTAGCTCACCGCCGTCCACAAACCACTTGGACCCACAACAACTCCACCATCCGTCCCTGCTCGTTTCTGCCTCAACCAGCCGTCGGTTCCTCCTTTCTCAGCCGAGAACATAACCAAAACTCAGCAAAGGTCTTGAAGTTTCGAGGCCCGTTTTCAAGCCCTTCCTGGCCTTGCTTGATGTCTCGCTTTGGAGTTTGTGGCTCGTCTCCACCCGGTATTTATTTAGGCTGTCCTAGTGAACTCATCGGAACTCAAAACCAGTGAGTTTACTCACTAATCTCCATGTACGGAGTTATTTATGCTTAGGGGTTAATTAGTTTAGGTTAAGCTTGGATTAGGTGGTTAGTTAGAACGGATTAGCAATTTAATTGTTCGATATTGCATGTTAAGTGGTTAGAGTAGTGCAATTAGCAAATAGATAAGTTGTATTATTTATCTAGATAGGTTCTAAAATTTTCCAGGCCCATTTCGGTATTTATTTAGGCTTGTCCGACCTAAGTTTGTATTTTTAGCATTTATTGGCATTTATTTAATTAATTTTCGTAATTATTTAATTAATTATTATTTTCCGAAAATGTGCACTAGTTTAGTATTCAAATAAGACAATATTGCATCTTTCAATATAGCAACGCTTTTGTAATATGGGCAACCGATAGTAAGCCAAAATTTCCCTTAGTGAGTATTCATAATAAGTTGTGTAGCACCAACACGGATATGCAATACGCGACATGACATGTTGATACGTCATTTCTCAAAAAAATAAAGAATTTCGACACGTTCCAATACGTTATATATTAAATAAATATTTATAAATGAAAAAATAAATAAATAAAATAAAAAGAGCATAGAATTAATTTATACTAAAAATATTAATCCAACATTTGTTAATATCATTTATTGTTTTAATTTGACAAAGATTGAACGAGAAATTCAAAAATTGCAAACATGAAAGAGTAAACTTGAAGGAACATGTCCTGTTTTCTTATACTTGTCGGAGATTAGTGAGATTTCTTATAGTTCTAAACAGAGTTTGGAGTTCATGATATGGAGCTCCTCTGCAAAACAAGGTTCGAGAAAAAAAAATTCAGAACAAGAACTCTCAAAGTATGACCAAAAGAAAAGGAAATTACTAAATTTGCCACGGAATATGTGAGAGATAACTCACAAACCAATAACATAGATCAAAAGAGATAACTCGCAAGCAATGCTTGCGAGAGGCGGAAAGAAGCAAACAAAATTATAATTTAAGTATGTGGGGGCAACAGAACGATGCCAACGAGAAGAGAGGCGTTCCATCGTCACTCACGGGAAGATCAAAACTTATAAGTGAGAAACTTGAGAGTAAGAATTTTCTTCTTTTCCCTTTAGTTTTGTTATTCTCATTATTTTTTCATATATTTACATTTTGACCCCTCAAGTATTGAAATTTTTTAAAATTGACCCCGTGAGTGTCAAAATTGCGTGTTAGCAGACTTGCGTGTCAGGAAAAGTTGATCACATGTCGGATTTTCTTACACTTGTTGATTGCGTGTCGGAACGTGTCGAAGCGTGTCGAATATGACATGAAGGCTTCTGGAGAGTATCCATGCTTCTAAGATAATAAGTGCCCTTAAAACACTCTTTAGCACTACTCATATTCTTGAGGAAATTTACACAATACACTAGTATGGCAAATGCCATATGTCAATAAACAAAAGACGACCCTATATTACATGTGTTATATTGTCATTTGTCAGGCCTTGTTAATGTTGGAATATATCCATAGTGGATTTTTTTTTATAGTTAAACTTTATCCAAATACTTAACGAGTTCATTTAAATGTGTTGAGGATCATATCTTAATCATGTTGATACTCAGTTTTGATTGTACAAGCATTTGAGCTAAATTTCACAAAAGTGTGTAAATCTACAAAAGAAAGAGTTTGAAAGCAAAATCTTGGTTCTGCAAAACAATCAGACCTAATCAACGGGTACTTTTCATATATAGATTCGAAGATCATTGGAGTTTCTAAATTGAAGACCCATCTCAAAACAAAAAGGTATGACATTCCAAGATTACTTAGCCTAATTCGCTCAAGAAATTGGTGAGATGGCATGATGAGAACTTGCCATTAATAAAAGTAACCAATAGAAAATTTGATTAATAGCCTAGTTTGAGGGAAGATTCTACACATGTTTTTAAGAAATTTTTGCCAAGATTTTTATGGAGAGAACTAGATGACATAACGCCTATTTGATTCATGTGCAACATTTGAAGTGGAGCTTTATAAGTTGGAGAAAACTTGGCCAAAAGCCATACAATCAAAAAGGGAAACAACAAGTTAGGGTAAGCATCGGTCCAAGGTTGACCCTGGACCAGCCTTAGATTGGCTCAACTCAGCCGGTCTTTGTTTAGTTTCATAGGGCACTGGGTTGATCCTTAGTCCTGGGACCTCAAGATCTTGTACTATGTGGATTGATCCTTGGTCATAGGAGTTTAGGGTTGGTCTAACTCGGACCAACCCTATACATTTTATATATTATATAATATATATTAGATGCATTCTATATTATATATCTTATATATTATATATTATAAGTTTTTGTCTACTCTAAACCCTAGCACCTCTTCCCATATTCTCTTCTCAACTCAGTTTGTTGTGTAAATTAGAAAGTAGAACAAAACCTAGCCCTAATTCGACCAAGAAAAGAAGGAAACCTTCTTTACTCGCCTTGCTCACTTGCTCACCTTGTGGCCAGCCTCTCTTAACTTGCCTTGCTGCTCGCCTCTATTCCCTCGCCTCGCATATTCTTTTTTCTGGTTTGTTGCTTTTAGCAAGTGTACATTTCTATTTTATCTTATCTTATATTTATATTTATGTTAGATATATATTAGTGTTCATAGTTTGGTTGCTCAATGTAGCATGGTTGATGAGTATGTAATTTGTAATATTATGTTTGTTCTTTTAAGGAAAACAAAAAATGAAATAATAAATAATTGGTTGGACCCCGGTTGACCATGGAAGTGGACCGAACCCATAGGGTTGTACGAGATCATAACATAATTTTGTTGAACTCAATATGTATTAACAATTGTTTATATCCATCCTCTTACATGATATATTCTGAAATGAACATATTCAGACAACATTAAGCTGTTTCCTTGAAGTGCTTGCTTAAGTAAAGGAAATGCAATTGGGAAATGTGTGAAGATGGACTTCTGGTGTGAAGTACATAAAATTTACACATTTCATTTGGTGTTACTATCTTGGAAACACAAATCTTGTGTTTATGACTAGCAAAAGAATTTGACTTATTTGACGAAATGAATTTAAGCAGTTGTAGGATGTGGGAGATATAATTCAAAATTTTAAAATCTACAAGAAATTTGTGCAATCATACCATTGTTATGTGGGTATGGTCATTATACATCTTTACCACTAATAGAAATTACTAGAATATTAGGCAAAGTTTGAAGTTGAAAATGATGTTAAGTTTTCTTTGTTGTAAGAGATGATAGTGCTTAACAAAAATTTTCCTTGGAAGAACAAACATACTATTTCAAGTATATGAATATAATTTTGTATCGTTATCAAACACATATTTTTGCTCAGAAATTTGTGGGGAATAGAGGTAGAAAATTTTATTACTGAAACAGAAATTGTTATTTAGAACAGATTTTCCAACTGAAATGTCCTTTAAATATGACTCACTGCCCGAACCTGTTAAAGCCAATATTGAGTCACGATTCCCACTGCTAGAGAAGTTTTCTGTTGTTAGAATAAATCTAGATTTACTAAGAATGGTCTACTAAACAGTACACAAAGTGATGCGACAGAGTTTTGTCGGATATTATATATGAACCACCCATTTACTTAAATGCTATCATCGCCCCACAACTTAAGAAATGAATTTTAGTATACCAAGCATAATTTTTTAATTTATGAGTTTTGTAAATGTACTCTTGGGACACACTCATAAGAAACTAAATTAAGTATATTTGATCGGTGTCTCAAAAACATTTCGGTAAGACGATCCTTTTTTTTATTAGCAATGAAACAAAAGAATCTAATGTGCCTTTTGGGCGGCTAAGCATGCACATTCTAAACCAATTTTAAAAGCTTAATGTGACAACCATCGAGAAATTGAAGGGTCAACAAAGGACAGAGACCTTTGGTATTTCACTTGAATTTGTCGACCAAAGATAATGGTACGAGCTTGCACACGAGCCGTCAACATTTACACTCTTCTCCTCCAAGTGGAGAGTAAAGAAAGCCCTAAATGTTTGGTGCATGTGGATTGTGGTGGCCTATCATATGGTCATTTATATGCTAAGCCCTTCATCTCTTGATATTTCCTCCTTATTATAAGGAGGGTCTCTTTAACAAGTATTCTAAAGAAATTATCAAAACAGCTAGGATACACATATAATAAGTTCATGAGAAACGTTGCAAGATCAGTTCTAAACCTACTGTGTGAAAATTAATCAAGTCACAAACCTTTTAATTGGATTAATGTATTCTTAAACCTTCAAAGGAAAGTGAAATTAAATCGTTTTGGTCATGTCTCACCCGATCCATAATATATCATCGAGGACTCTTCTCTTAATTAAGTCAGATGAAGCATTTGATAGTAGGGCAAGTGAAGAGCAGTGCGCAAGATCATTTCAACGTGTGCTTGAACCTGACGTATCCTTCTCACAACCTAATTCCATGGTAGGGTGGTAATTATTAGCCGTACTTTGTGGTTACTATGTAAGCACTTAAAATAATTTTCGAAACAATTAAACGAGGTCAACCAAGAACAGTCGTTGTCATATTACATGCATGATTCAAAACTACAATAGTTTTCTTCACCACAATCGAAAGGTCAAAGCGAGCAGTGGCCTATTTTTAGTTGGAAATTTTACAATCGTATGTTAAAAATCAACAAAGTTGGCGCGAGTTCCTGTCCATTCGGGTCTTCATAAGTATTAGAAGTGGCAATTATCACCATCCACTAAGAAGAACCAAAATGAAGTCCACGTACATAGTTTTATATGTAATTGGTCAGTGGTTAAGATTCTCCAAAAGTCACTTTCTCAGGCCTATAAATAGTATGCGGAGTTCAAGTGCTTCTCATTCGGTCGACTATATTCTGTCTTACCTATTTCTTCTCAGTGCTTGCTTCAAAGTAGAAAATCAAACTTCCTTTTCCACACTTCTCTGGCTATGGCTGATCTCAAAGTCATATCAATATTTATGATCATTTTCACCTTCATTGCGTTCGATGCAATCCTAACTTCCGAGGGAAGGTTGATAAAATCGGCATGGGAGGACAAACTCCGTGCAATTAATTACGACCAAATGGACAAACAAGCATCACAATTTCTCCCGCTGAGTCAGTCTCCTACGAACGATGATCATTTTGATGAGGGGGAGGAGATGGTTCCTTCGCCTATAGCACATGATCAGGCGGCCAGTTTGGGCGAGTCAGAAGCAGTGTACAATGATGATTTCCGCCCCACAGCCCCTGGGAGCAGCCCCGGATTGGGCCATTCTTTCACTGGCTTAAAGAAGGAAGCTGTTCGACCGGAAGCTCCGAGTGGTGATGAGGAAAGGCTAATCGTTGCGGGTCAACCAAATGATTTCGAAGGCACAAAACCGGGTCACAGCCCCGGTGTCGGCCATGATTTTCAGAATGAGGAACCAAAAGCCTAAATACTTCAAAATAGAAAGTCAAAGCTGTGTTATGTAAGTCTAGTCAATTCTGCTTCAGTTAGGTCTTATGTCCCGAAATCTTATTCTTCAGTTCCTCCGGACATGGTTCTGCTTGGTGTGTGTAAAATTATCTGTCAATTTGGTATTGAACTACATAATTATTTAATGAAAAAAATAACGAGGTTTCGTTAGAAATTACGCGCTATATCGTACACGTTGGTTGTTGTATGATATTCCAGTTTTCCGTTGTACTACTTTCTTCTCGATCTTCCCCAATGTTATTGAGGCCAAGAGAAGTATTAAGACGGAAGTTTTTTGTGCAATATTCAGATTTTAAATGGAAATAACCACATGAATGATGGGCAAAGGTTTAACATAAAAATGGCTAGACCTCGTACATAAAACGACATCGACCACTTTTGACTTGGAAGTTGCATAAGGTATACTGTACCAATTTTTATATGTTTCTGGAAAGAACTTAAATATTGAAACTGGCCTACGTCATCTATTCTTTCAGAGTTCTCTTTGCATATAACTAGTGCCCTACAAATGTATGATAGAACATGAATGTATCCAAATCAAATTGTAGACGCGAAAACAAACCGAATAATAATTGCAGCGAAATGATGTAAAGGGAAAAAAGGAAGCACATTAATTGAACTTGTGAGCGATGCTTTGCCCATATACATAATCTCTTTACGCAGTAAAACGAACCCTAAATAGATAGTCTTAACCTCAAACTTAGACCAATAAATTCCATAAAAAGCCTATATGGGTTATGGTAAATTTTAAGTGTCGTTACTTCTTCGGAAAGTGGTCTCATCCATATTTTTTTTTATGACCATCTCTTTTACTCAAGCCGCCACCCTCTCGCCGGTTATAGGCACGCTTTTGTTTACTCAATCATTGCTTGTTAAATTGAGTTCAGAAAGTTTGGAATATGGACACTTAACTTAATCGTGCATCTTATTACACGTATAGTTAGCCAACAACTTATTTATCATCGTTCTAAAAACAAATTATAACAAAATAAGGAAATAAAACAATCGATTTATGCGATTCAGTTAGTAGGACCTATTCCTTAAAGGGGAAAGCAACACATGATTGTATTATAAATTAAATGATAAAACCGAGATTACAACAATACTCGAGACACTCAAACACACTTTGTGTGCCCTAGCTCCCAATTACATTTACACAGTATTTAGCACCCGTAATTCCTCAAGAAACAATCTCTCAATCTTATAAAAGAATTCACAAATCTTACCAACAAGATTTTGCTTGACTCGAATACTTAAAGCTCCTCTTGGACTGCTTCAAAGTGTAATTCACAAAGAAGTCATCTCTTGGATGCTCTTCACAAAGAAAATCTACCTCAAATAAAAAAAAAAAAAATTGGATCCAATATAGGAAACCCATACAAATTGGGAAGCCTACTTGGATGGAGTTTCCTTTATGGATTCAATTTTCAGAAAAAATTTCGACATCTTCATATTGGCTTGTTGTTTGAGTCAAGTCACAATCGTTTTGCTGGAATTTGAACTTCACTGCTACTCTTCACACATCCTCTCATGGGATCAATTACGAGAGAAAACTTTCAAGTCCAAGGCCAAGTCAGGTCGGAACATCACTATAACTGGGGGTCTCATTAAAACACCAACTCCATCTACACGTTTAGTTACTCCACAAGGATTCTCGAACATAACCTCCTCGACCGTAGACATCCTCAACCACAAACACTAGGCGGCCTTTGTAGTCTCGATAGATACAAACAATTGTTCTATTTCATGATTCCTTGGTAAAAAGATTTGCCGATGTTGATTTTGGGAGTACGTGGTGCTAGGGGTTTGCACTGTTGAGGTAAGTCCCTTTCATGGACTTTATTCCTTTTCACTTTCCCCGTCTAGTGTGTGAGGGTTTTATTCATTGCAATTGCTACCTCCACAAGGTGGTTTGGACTTGGGTTCTGTTTTCTTAAGACAAAGTGGTTTTGAGTTTATAATATGAGCCATAGAACCAAAGGAACAAGTTCGAACGAAGTTGAGTTCTTTGGATTGTCGTTGAAATGCAATAGTCATTCATTTAATCCGTTTCCCCATATCTTGTGATTCTGATATGCAAAGCAGGATTTGACCAAATAGCAGTCATCCATGGACATAGAAGTAACATGTGCTTGTATTATAGAAAAGTATTTTATGTGTTGGTCGAACAACTGAGGTAGTGGGATCAATCAATCACACTACCTGTGTGCTACGCTTGTCATCCTATGCTAAAACACAACGTTTTATAAATAAAAATATAACTGAAGATTAAAACCTAGGTTTCTACTATTTTAAAAAAAGCATAAATTTTTATAAAGGAAAAATACTAATGACTAAAAATGATATAGTTTCTTTCATATCTAAAGTAGAGGGAGAGGTTGATGAAGAAATTTTCTCAAGGGACAAGCTAGGCCGCTTTTTTTTTTTTTTTTTTAAAGCTTTGTATCATATGATGGTTAAGGATACATAGTGTTTTCACATTGAAATATAACTTCCGAATTTCGGCAAATTCTATACCTTTTCCTTTAAATTCTTCTTTTAAAACATTAGTCATTGTCTATCGATTTGGATAATTACTTCGGTAATTCCTAAGAAGTATTTGTTGACACCTAAATTTTGATTAGGTTTATTTAATTTGGCATTAATTTCTTCTTTTTTAATTTTCCTCTTTTTCGGATGAAAATTAGTAATAAAAAAAAAAAAAAAACAGCAAGCCAAAGAAAAGGGCTGGGCCTTCAAGCCCAGCCCCTTCCCTTTTTTATCCACGCTCGGGCCCCAAGGCCCAGCCCGACCTTTTTTTTCCCCTGGCCCAACTCCCTTTCCCCTCCTCATCTTCTTCCCCTATTTGTCTACTTCCCCGACCGAATATGCAGCACGCGTCGGAGGCTAGACGCGCGCGATGCCGAGACAAGGGAGGAGACAAGGATGTATGGCGCAGGTGGTGGGGACGCAGCATTGATGGTGAGGAGGCCTTCGTGGAAGGGGAAGGACTGACGCCGGTTCGGCTGGCGGAGGAAGGCCAGTTGGCGCATCAAGGACCGCTGGCCTAGCCTCCGCCGATTGGCCCTCCCGTGCCTATAAATAGGGCGTCGGGGGAAGCCCAAACCACGGCCAAGAGAGGATCCAAGGCTCCGATCACCTCCCCCGGGAGACATCGGAGGAGGTCCGAGAGCCGGCCAGCCGGAGATCCAGATCTGGTCGAAGAGAGGGGTCCTGATCCAAGGGGGGTCGATCGAGCTCCGCCGCAGCCCCGAAGCTGTGCTGACTGTGCCACCGTTTCGGCGCCGTTCTTGCTGCTGCTGTTGCTACCACCTGACGCTGTGCCGAGCCGTGCCGCCGTCACCCCCCGACGTCGTCGCTACACCAGGTCTCTGCCGAGCCGTGCCACCACCACCCCTCGACGCCATCGCTGCACCAGATCTCTGTCGAGCGTTGTCGTCTCCCGCCACTGCCGTACCAGGTGGGAACCTCTCCGTCGCCGTTGCTTTTTCTGAGAAACCAGCAGCCGCCCGACGCGTCGTTGCCGTCGCTTCCCACCCCCCCTTAAACCCTAGCCGCCGTCGAGTCACCGCCCAGTGATGTCCCAGCCAATCTCCCCCTTCGCGCCGCACTCTTGGACTCCAGAAATCCGGATTCGCGAAGAAGGAGTCGGGTCGGATCCGGGTTGTTGGTTTGGATCAACCGGGCCCGGTCGCGTGTGGGCAGTTGGGCCGACGGTTGGCCGATCGGGCCGGAGGCCAACGAAAACCCGAGGTCGACTTAAGTCTTTTTAAAATATTTTAATAAATAAATAAAATTATTTTAAAAAATAAAAAAATGTCCCATATTTTCCCAAAAAGTCCAAAAAATCAGAAAAAAAAACCAAAAATAATTAATATTCCCAAAAAAGATCAAAAATAAAAAATTGCTTTTATGTTCAAAAAATAGAAAAAGACCCGAAAAATGTTTTTCTTCCGTAAATGCATGGGAAATCACTCAAAAATCCAAAATCCAAAAAGTCTTAGAGTTTAAACAAGATGGGGTGTCTTAGAGTTTAAACAAAGATGGGGTATCGAAAGGGCATTAGCAAACTAGTGTAACTAAGTCCCGATGCTAGTTTATTTAATTGCGCAGGAGCGAATATTTCTTTCAATATTTCACTTAGAGTTCTAATTGACCACCCCAAATCGATTAGTGGTGATTCATTTTTAAAATTAATTTATAAGTTAAAAATATCAAATTATTAAGTCGTGAATTGGTGGATTGGGAGAGTTCAAGCTAAACCTAATAGACATAGTCGAGCCATTAGCCTCCACAGGTGTCGGCCCTAATTGAGCGCCGAAAAAAGAGGTCGTGACCTATGAAGCACAGACACGTCCGACACGTGTCGGAGCGTGTTGGACACGTCGACACGCTCGGACACGGTCGGACACGCGTTGACCGCGTGTCCGATTTTTCGACACGCGGTCAACATTTTCGACACGCGTCGACACGCGTGTCAGAAGCCTGACGGAGGGTGGAGGCCAGGGAGGGCGAGGGAGAAGAGGCCGCGAGTGACGGCGAGACGAAGCCGCACAACGGACCACTGTGACGGCGAGAGAGAGCAGCCGCCACGGTTGCGATGGATTGGCGACGAGGAGGAGGAGGAGGAGGAGAAGGATCAAGAGGAAGGGGGTCGTGCAGAGAGGAAGGTGGTCGTGCGGTGAGGAGGAGGAGAAAGATCGAGAGGAAGAGAGAGGAAGGGGATCGTGCGGCGGGCGGCGTGCGGTGAGTGGCGAGAAGGAGGAGGAAAAGTTTGCCGAGAAAGAGGAGGAAAAGTTTGCTAGGGTTTTTATGAGGGAATAAAAAGTAATAAAAAAAGGGGGACGATGGAGGGAAATGGACGAAGGAAGTGGCGTGGCTTTTGAGTTTTGGGGGAGGGAAGTGAAGGTTGACAACCTGTCTGTCGGGGGAGGGAAAAATGTAAAATAAATTTGGGGTGGAGGGAAATGGACGGAGGAAAAAAGGGGTGGATTTTGGGGATTTGTTTTTTTAATGGGAAAATCAAATAAATGAGATTAACAAATAATTTCAAAAACTAAAAGTATTGAACTTTGAATAATGATAAATTTTGATTATTATAGAAAATTATGGATTTATTTAAATAAATTGATTCTAATTTTTTTTATTAATTATTAGTTTCATCAATAATTTTTGTTAAAGGTAAAAACATGTTTCGCATTAACTATAAATATATTTTTTGAATTTTTAATGAATTGATTTATTAATATTATCAGTGTATTTATTATAGGCTCTTTTTTTAATTAATTAATTATTTATGAATTTGAATTAAATTAATTGAAAATATAAATATTTATTTAATATACAACGTGTCGCAACGTGTCGGAATTCTCTGTTTTTTTAGAAATGATGTGTCGACGTGTCGTGTCGTGTCGGACACTCGTGTTGTGTCTCGTGTCGGTGCTACATAGGTCGTAACAGCTTGGCGATTCCATTGAGGACATTTTTGAGGACTTAGGCCGTTCTATTTTGTTTAAGCATTTTACTGACTTTGTTTTTTCTTTCTTTCTTTCTTTCTTTCTTTCTTTCTTTCTTTCTTTCTTTCTTTCTTTTTATGCAAGTTAGTAGTTTAGAAATCTATTTTAATAAAAGGCTTTGTGATCATAAACCATTATGCTTGCTTTATTATTTTAGCACTACACATGGCACACATAACCCGGCCACCAAACCTAGGCCATTATAGGATATCTAGGATGGTGTTAAGAAAGATACGGCCTTAAACGCGAGATTCTAATATAGATGTTGCATTTCTTTTCCTTGAATTTCTTTAGTTAGAGCCAAGATTAAGAGGGTATGCTGCCAACGTAAGATTGCGACGGCCAAACACCCTTTTAATTTCAACAAACCTTCTCAGTTAGACATCGAGCAGCACGTACCATGCGCATGTTTCTGCGATTGCTATTTTCTTTAAAAGTAAAGTAATTTCTCTACTTTCTTTACTTAGTCTTTTTTTTTTTATTGGCCCATGACAATTTATTCAGTTTTTCAAGTCTCAATTTATATGCGATGGGAGGAGACGATATCAAGTTTATTCCCACTCCCAAAACAGAGAGCGCTTCAGATGGTAGGGTCAATTGGACCAATATGTCCAAACCTGTACTCTGGTGGCCTACAAAGTTCCAAATGTGAATTACACATTCATACTAAAGAAATAATTATTCGGCTGCCTATTCCAAAACATGTATTCTCGATGAGATTATGGGAGGTTTCACTGGACATCATGACTTTCTCTGTCTTGTCTAAAGGGGATCCTTTATTACTTGCGACCCCCTCACTTTGATAATGCCCTTTGTACCGGGAGGGAGAGTCTCATTAGTATCAGGATCCACAATCTTGAGTTCAGTATATCGAATTGGATGTCCACTTGAGCCAAGAACCTTCAAAGATAAAAACTTACAAATAAATCATGCCATGCACAATATCTCACTCCAGTTGCTAAAGTCACTGAAGGTTTGATACATGTTCTTGAATACTCTTATGGTAATAGGTACTCCTATTGTACCGTCTAATCTTCTTCTAATTCCTATTATTTATTTCTTCCTTCTCCAAACGCCTCTAGACAGATGCAAAGCATGGAAACACAGCATTTGAGGCGAAGCTTCCGTCAAGACTTAAAGGTGGACCATTGGAAAAAATAATATCAAGAATGAAGCCGCTACAAAAAGATTACAGCGAACAAATCAACTGAAGGTGGTCCTGTAATAGCAAACATTCAAAGTCCAAATTTTTTGTTTGTCCCCGAAAATTACTTAGTATTGTCTTAACTAAACGAATGTACATCCACAAATCTCACTTTAAACAGACGTCTGCCTAACAATGCGGGAAGGTCTTTGACAAGCAGCAACTGGTGAAGTTTCTGTCATACCAAATCCAACTTGTATTTTCACACCAATAGTCTACAAAAGACATGTCTCAAATGAGATTAAAGTCTGTAAAAAAAATTTAAACGTCTGAACCAAATGAACGTCCAGCCTCGAAGAATTTATCCACAAACATAGGCAAATGACTACCTCCACTGACGCCAGCCTGCATATTCCAGAAAAAAAAAAGATCATTCGTTTGCAAACTTATGCTTCTTTATGTAATAGGACACAGGATGCACTTGTTTGAGACTGAATGAAGAAAGATAGCATCCTTAATAACCAAGACAAAAACAATATATATATATCTATTTTGATCATTCCTACGGCACTGCAGCAGACTGTAGAAGTACTTGCTAGAATAATCTCTACAATGACTACTCTTTGATGTCATAACACCAGATTTGAAGAGAAGTACCTTAGATATTCCAATGGTTGAACGAATCTTACTGTAAACTATTGTCTCGGCGAACACGTGCATTGGCCATAATATGGCAGCAGCAAATTTTGCCCACAAACAATCCAACATTGAAACAAGAAAGGCGGGTTGCTTCGGATCTCTAGTCGGATATTTACCCTGCAAAATATCCGCATTATACTGAAAGTCTGAAACTTAAGTGCAGCTCTTTTCACTAAATATTGATTATTAAAAATTTAATTTTTTTCTTTTATTTTCAGCAAGAATTCATAGACTAAATAAAAGTATTAAAAAAATTTCTTCATCTAACTTATTCCCTACATTGTAATGAATCAGTTGCGAAGGCTTAGGAATACCCCTATAGATGAACTAGCTTATTAAGTGAAGCCTTTCCTTTGATTGTTTTTGCTTGTAGTATATTGGAACATAAAGCCAAGAATCTGAAGGAACAAGTAAAATCCTCAAAGATTGCCATTAGGATGCCATCATATACATACCCAACATATAAAACAACCAAATTTGCGTCATTTGCTTGTTCTGTCGGACCGATCAAAGGAACCGGGACAACATCTAATATGGCATCTCACTCACACAGTGGAAGTTTGGGTCTGAGAATCTATCAACATGTATTCACTGATTATGAGATATTTACAGAGTTAAATACCATTATTTAAACATCAGTATTCAATATTTAAGGACTAAAAGATAGAACAACATAAATCCAACAGTTTTCTTCCCCTGCCATCTTTGGCGCAAATGAAAACGTTCAAAAGTAGACTGATCATTGTAAATGAACAACAGAGACCATCAAAACAAGAGATTCCGTGGTTAAGCCATCAGAATAGCATTAGAATCTAGAAATCGAGCAGATTAAAACCCACAAGATAAAATTTCCAGAAAATCCTAAAGAAATTACCTGGCAAAAAACGCGAAGCACCCGCCTAGAAAAGAGCGGGATTCGGCCTCTGCAGCATCTTCTGGAGCAAAATTTCGCTGTGTTTGAGCTGAAACGGCAAGAGAAGGCTAATCGGGAGCTGCAGACGTGATGGCAAGGAGCGGTGGTGAAGCTTGATGTCAAAGCGTTCGTCGTCATCGTGCTCGCAGAAGAAGAATCTTGTTGAGATTATTAAAGTGCTCCACCTGGAGAAGCGAACAGAAAGGCCATTATATATATATATATATAGAGAGAGAGAGAGAGAGAGAGAGAGAGAGAGAGAGAGAGAGAGGCGATTTGTGTTTGTCTGGGCATGTAATTGGTATCTCTCGAAATCTTCGTCGTCGGCCATGGGAGTCTTCGAGCTGAATGTCATGCTTGATTCGCCATTTTCAGGGCTTGCTCTGTTTCTCAGCTTTGGCGGGAACGTTGATTCCAAAGAAATGGAAATTTAATTATTCACCGGAATTTAGAATATCTTTTCATTTCGATTCATTTCCTAAATTAAGCAAAAAAATTTATCTTTTTTATGATCTTTTTGGTCTTTGTGAGAATTACTATTGTCTCTATTCAATATACTTTAGCTTATGATGTTTTATAATAGTAAAAGTATAACCTCATATAGCTTATGAAGTTCTTGTTTAACACATATTTTTCAATTTCATAAGAGCCCTTTAGTCATAATTGTCCTGAGATCACAATATGCATCTATCTCACTCCAGCATGCAGTGCAAGTGCAATTGGTTATCCTCTCTATTTCTATTTCAAATGTCAAGTTAATCCTTCACATGCCTTTGGCCCTTGCTAAGAGCATTATTTTGGTCCATGCATTATTTTACTATTTGCTTGCTTTGGCAATCTTAAGCAGGGAAAATTACCCCTTTAGACTGTATATTGGTAGATCATGTTTTCTCATGTCTTCATATAGCCTATGTTGTTGCCATTTCTTGAGCCAATGACACTCAATTATGTGATTAGGTTGAACTGAGCAACTTCAAGCTCACTCTTGATTTGTAAGGATTTAGCACTGGACTGAACGCTACAATTAGCCCCTATTGTTGTAATTGCAATAGTTGATTAGAGACACATTAAATGTAATTAAGATGAGTAAATTTAGTATATGAATAAGAGATCCGTTGCCACCACAACAGGAAATTAGAACAGTCTATTGCGATCTTATTTAACTAGAGGTTTTTTAGATCTTAATAATGCGGAATTCTAAAACTACAGATCCTGAGGAATCTAGGATGCTAAAGAGTCAAACCAGTCTGCATATCAAACTAATATGAATGCAATCTATCCTATTATGCAATGCAATTTTTTTTTTTTTTTTTTTTTTTTTGTATATTCAAGATGGCAAAGTTTTTTAAATTAAAGACATGTAATATAACTAGCCCATATAATCCATATATTCATCACAACCGCAAAATAGCAAACCAAGGTGATCAAGAATCCAATCTTCCGTCTAAAGCTCGAATTCTCAATTATAGGGAACTAAATCTCAAATTTTAAAAATATGCAAGAAGGACCTTCAGAAAAAGTTAGGTGTTAACATCATACTAGTCATTCACATTTTGAATAAGGACATTTATAAGAAATTACTTTTCCATAACATGACCTCGAATTATTGCACTAAATTGAACTTGAGACCTCAAGTTTCTTATGAGGCCTAAAATTCCAATCCATTTATCAGTCCACCAACGGTTTGTTAGCGCGTGCTTTAATTTCTTTTGATTTTTCTTCATTTACTTATTTTTCCTTGTTTATGTGATGCCAGTTGATACTTATATGTTTGGCTGTCAATTTGAAAATTACTGCAGATAATGCAAATCAGTTCGATGTGTGCCAAGCTATTGCGGTTTGAATTCTTCTTTTCCATATTTTAAGTTGGCTAATCACCTACGTTTTCTTTTCTCTCCCTCTCAGCCAAGACATCCATTTCTTCTCTCCTCTGTTCTTGCTTCGTTCTGCCAAAACCCGACCCTATCTCTGCCCTTCTTAGTGTTGTGCCTCTGTCCGGCAACGAGATCGTCACTGTCCGATCTCATTCGAAGCTACCGCCGCAGGCCACGAAGCCCCATCTCGTCCAATGCCTTCTTATGTTCTTGTAGCCTCGCGTTCATGGGTTCGCTCACCTGGTGCTGCATGTTGATTTAGGGTTGGGTGGCTACGTTAGGGGTGCAAGGGACGGCTGCAACGATGGTTTTGGGTAGGATATGTTCCGGTTTTGGGTTGCCATGGCTGATGGGTGGTGGGTATCGCGTCCTACCTGGTCAACAACCCACCAACCCATGTTTTTCCTTCTCTCTCTCTTCCGTTTGTCTCTTTTCCTCCCTCTCTTCCTTGATGTCTTTGTTTTCTCTTTTCCAAATAAGAGCTCCCTGTCGGCAAGAGAGAGAGAGAGAGAGAGAGAGAGAGAGAGAGAGAGAGAGAGAGAGAGAGAGAGAGAGAGGGGTGTGGAATATAATTGAAAACGATTCTTGATTTGATGATTCTGTTTTGGGCTCATTTGAGCTGGTCGTAGGGTTGGATGGGTGTTTGGTGACTTGCGTGTGAGGCTTGTGGATGGTATGGTGTAACTCGGTGTGAGAGAGACGCTGTGGTCCATCGTTGTTGGGTAGGAAAGGCTAATGGGCTACGAAATGGGCTTACATGTTGACTTAGGAAGGTCGAGACTTCAATTGTGGTTTTGGATGGATTTCTCAAATTGTTTATGATGAATCACTAGTGGTTAATGCTCATTTAGGTGCTATACATGTGTGGTCGAGGCTCAAATGGGGGTTCATGAGAGGACTAATTAGCTAGGAGTAGCTAAGTGTAGATGCTAGAGTCCATGGTTGGTCTGTCCGAGAAGAAAAGCTCGCTGAGGTTGCTGGTTTGCCAATTTTCCGTCATCAAATGTATTAAGAATTGGATGAACTTATTTTCTAGAAAAGTTGTGCAATACATTCTGATCTACGACATATATTTAAGTAAGATTTCTATGAGTTAAACTGATCCACATGAGACTTGATTTTATACTATTAGTGAGCTGTTTAGTACCGTGAAATCACGACCTTAGTGTGCTTTTGAATTTCTATAAAATTTTTGAGTTAGAATATGTGTTTGCTTCTTTCATGAAAGTAGTAGGAGACATGTAGGTGCAGAACATATCAAAATTTCAAAGCATTTTACTGAGTATTGAACTTTGAAATGGGCTAAACCTTCAGGTTGTTAATTCTATTCAGCAGAAGGAATTTTGAGCTGCATGGACCACATTGTTGCTCTCTTTATAGAAGGAACCGGACTTGGTTTCCTTCTTGAAAAGTGTTCTTTTAGGGCCTTACCATCACATATTAAAACTTGAGAGTTTTTTGTGATGGTTTACAATGGTTTTGGCTCTAAACACTGAGACTACTCACTTTCGCCTAATTCTGTCTATGTTAGTAGATTCTGAGTTTTCTGCAAGAAAATGTTCGACTCTTACTTCGTCGCCTCTAATGAGGGTTCTTATATACCTTGTAGTATTTTACAATGTATGTTTAGACCTTAGTGTGATTGTTAGCATACTGGAGCTGTCAGTGCTGTAACAAGGTGGAATTATGAATGTGTGTAGTTGGCTAAGGAGCCAATGAGAGACCCCGGGTGTCGAGATGCCTGGAGAGGGGTGACAAGGAGTAATGGTATTCTCTCCAGAGGACTGAGGATGGTTGAATAACTTTTCAGGGGATCTCGTGATGTTAGGTTGGGTGCAAGGGGTACAGGGTGGAGTGTTGTCTTCCCTTAGGTGATTGTGAACCTCATGACACTAGGTTGGGTGCGAGGGGTACAAGGTGGAGTGTCGTCTTCCCCTGGGTGATTATTTGATTGTTGCAGCTAGACTTCCATAGATTCTGCAAATCAATAGTTTGTTTACCTATTTGTCTTGCTATTAGCCAACTCCAAGTTAAGACTAACCGCCCACTTGCTGAGTTTTTATTTTGAAAACTCACACTTGTTTATTGTGTCTTTTCTTCAAATTAGAAGGTGATTTAGGAGTGCTCGACGTGTGGAAGTTTTTTTTTTTTTTTGATCTGATAGTATGTACATACTCGACAAGAGGCGGGATATTTAGTGTTTGTGGCTCCTAATTTTTGTGTGTGTAGAAATCCCCCTCCTTAGCCTAATCTCCTGATGTGTACGAAAACAAAGTTTTTGGTAAATATAGTCAAATGTAGTTCAATTTTTTATGACTCGGCTTAGAATGAAATTTATTTTATGATGTAAAATTAATATTTCCCCTAATTTATAAAGCAAGTCATGTGACTTGATGTGAGATCCTAGGTGCCACACGATTAAGATATTATCTTAGGATAGTTATATGAAATAGATTACAAATAGGATGATGTACTCTTCATTAATATGTACATTGAAATATATACAAATTTAATATTTATTATTATTATTATTATTATTATTATTATTATTATTATTATTATTATTATTATTATTATTATTAACTCATAAAGGATAAATTGGATATTTTCATAAATTATTTTCACTCAAGATTGCACATATATTGCATATATTTACCATTCAAGTATGTATAGTCTTGAATTTTGATTCATATTTGTTACATTTCACATTCCCATATATGAGTAGTATCATCACCCATAAAACTGAGTTTAAGGGAATTTCGATAATTACTTTAAGCTAGAGGAAGCATTTAGTCAATTTTCTAAGTCTTTAGAGTATTTTGGTCATTTTACAAATATTTATGATTTTTCTAAACTTTTATAATTTTTTTATGCATTTTATGAATTTTATGATTTCTTTTTATCAATTTTCTTTTTTTTTTTATTTTTTTATTTATTATCTATAAATATTGAAGATGGACTTCATACTGCATCAATTGCTGATCTGACCTAGACCCTAACGGTCCGGGTTGGGTCCAAAAGTGGACAAGGCCCAGTCCACAGTCCAATTTTGCTAAAAAGGGCCTAGCTCAATTGAGCCCACAACTACCTCACTTACGACTTTTCAGCCCAGCCTCCATTATAAACCCTTTTAGTATTTCTTTCTTTCAATTTATTTATTTTTCTTTGCTTTTGTCTTTCCCCGCGCGGATCTTCTTCCTCCCAAATTCTCTTCCCTCGCACCTTCACTCGTAGCTATAAAAATTCCCTCCCTGAATCCATACTCTAACAATAGCAACTTTGCTTTCTATTATCACTATTTTCCTTTTATTTATTTATTTATTAATGTTAGGCTTGTCTTTTTTTTAATTTGCACATGGCAAGTAATACATGGCTAAGCAAAAAGAAAACTAGTAAAGCAAGTTATCTTGTGAGTAGAAAAGCTCACCTTTCCATCCGTTTGGTGAGGGCGCAAGAGCGAGAGAGAGGAAGCTGGAGTGAATTGAGAGAGAGAGGGAGCTAAAAAGCGAACGTAGCGGACAAATTGGGAGTGGAGTGAGTGAGAGAGGGATTGAAGTGAGAGGGGGACTATGTTTGCTAAATATGTCAATGCTAGGTGTATGAAACATAGGTCCTTCTTCATGACTTCCTTTGGTAATCGACGAATGAAATATGTATATATTTCGACGTATATATTAATGAAGAATACAATATATTTATAGACTTTATTAGATAACTATATTATGATAATATCTCGATTAAGACTATGCATAATCAAATAGCAATATATGTACAATGTAAGTAATATTTTGAAATGTACAAATAATTTATATGAAATATCATTTATCTTTAGTACAGGATACATATATAGATTTGAGCGGCTTCTTGAGGCGGGTGGATGAGCAAAGGAGGGGAAAAATTGGTACTTAGTATCTTCAAGTTCTATGTATCGACGCCATAAATAGTGTTGTGAGTAGGGGTGATCGGGTCTAAGGTGGGTAGGTTTCAGACCTGGACCCTGTACCCAATTCTGTTATAACCGGTTCCCTTTTTTTGGACCATGTACCTGACCCTTTTATAACCGGTTCCCCTTTTTTGGACCGTGTATCCGACCTTGTTTGCATTGGACCCTGTACCCGACCCACCCCGTTTTCCGGTCCGGTTCCAGGGTTAACCCTGTTTATATTGAAATCTGTTTTGCAACCGCCCATCTTTACAACTTTGAATTTTATTTTAATACGTGAGAAAACAACATAATTCTTCTAATTTATATTGAAATATTAAGCGTAATTAATAAGTAAATTCCTACCTCATTTCGTATGTATTAACCAAACCGGTTCATCTAAGATTAGATCGTGATAGTTTGGCGACTCCACTGAGGTTTTTTTTTTTTTGGGATCACTCGGCGGGGGCCTTCTTTGTTCCTTGGAAAAAAGAAACACAAAAAAAAAGGGGAGGAAAAGCTTGAGAGTCAAGGTCAATGTCAGGAGGCAGAGGAGACGTGGGCAGCGTAGAGAGGGACGTGAGGGAGACATGACAAGCTAGTAGGGAGAAAAAAAAAAAAAAAAGAGAAAAGAAGAAACAGAACAATGCACTGTTCATCTTCTTCACGGGCTCCCTCCGCACGCCATAGCCACCGACCGCTGCGCCTGCGTTGCCGCGGCCGCACCACCGCGCCACCACCGGAGCCCCCTCAC
Source organism: Eucalyptus globulus (assembly GCA_014182545.1). Classification (NCBI taxonomy): domain Eukaryota; kingdom Viridiplantae; phylum Streptophyta; class Magnoliopsida; order Myrtales; family Myrtaceae; genus Eucalyptus; species Eucalyptus globulus. The sequence continues at coordinate 35,545,334 of CM024724.1, forward strand.
CCTCGAGCTCGCACCGCCACTCGTTGCCCTTGCTATGGCCACAACGACCCGACACCTTTGACTGCCCGAAGCTCCGTCACCATCACCCTTGCCCTTATGAAGCTCCCACTGCACCAGCACCGCCGCTTAGCTCCTCGCAACACCAGCAACCAATGATGCTGCAAGGTCGACAAGAAGGCATACAACCTGGTTCTCAAACCGGTTCCCGAACTGGTCTGGTCGATCCGATTCCTGGGTGGATAATCCCTTGGAACCGGTTCTCGGTTCTGTCTTTTCAAACCGGTTCTGTCTTTTGGGAACCGGTTCTTGACCCTGTTTTTCGGGCGGGTCGGTCTGGGAACCAAGTTTACCCAGTCTGGTTGCACACCCCTAGTTGTGAGAATGAAACGATGATTTTTTATACATGAGTTCTTAGGAACAACAAGTGACTCGGACTCCACAATATATAACAGGTTTCATTTGAATTGCTCCAGACTAATCAAGTTCTTATGAATTCGCATTTAGATTAGATTGAAATAGATATACTAAAAGTTCTGAAATTTGTTGTGAAAATATAATTAAGCTATAAAACCTACAAAAAGAAAAATCAAGTTTTTAAACTTGTTAAATTGGTGCAATGTCATCTCTTTAATTCCATCTATTTTTGCAAACGGAAAAAAATGACGTGTTTTATTTATTTATCTATTCTTCCTTCTTTCTTATGTGGTGATTCTGTGGCTAAAAATATGAAGCATTAGCCCAAAATAATGTTGTTTTGGTCTACATCTGATTTTTTAATCCAAATTTTATATAAATTTAACTAGAAATTAGCTTCGGTAAAAGCTAAAAAATAGCTCATTTTTTTTTGTAGGTATAAAATTTATACTTTCAGTGATATTTCAAGATTTAAAAGATGAAACTAGTTAGCATATGCATCTTGGGGTAGGTTGTTTTTTAGATTTAAAAGATGAAGTCTTGATCTACTCTAACTAGGCATATTGATAAGCTCTTTCGTTGACTATTAATCAATAATTTCAAGAAAAAAAAAGGAAATTCGAAAAACTGTTCCTTAGATGCAATTCTAATGCAGTGCAAGATTATACATTAGGACGAAATTTGCAAAATAGTCCCTTATTATATAGTTTTTCAATCTTAGTAATGACAATTTCATTCACTATATTAGTATATAGGATGGTATTTGAAAATTGCTAATTTCCCTCATCTAACTATCGTATAACGCAAAGAGGATCTCAAACTGTTAAGGGATCACAGTATTTTTTTTTTTTTTTTTTTTTGTTATTTCCCAAAATATTCTCAGTTAGTTATGTTATGAATATTTTACCCATGAACAAGCGTACATTAATATTTTTTTATTTATTTTACCTCTCACACTCTCCAGTTTTAAAATTAGAATTTTTTTTATCTTATAGAAAACTTTAAAATAAAGTTTCCAATCTTGAAATATTTTCTTATTTCACATACACGTGTCAATAATTACTCTATAGTAATTAGTAATCCAAAAATCTCATAATAAAGATGTTAAATTTACATAGATGCAGCATATGCACTTTTGGTCGTATACATGTCAAACTCAGTGGTTGCTTTTCAAACTCAATCGTTTTTGTTTAAGAAATTTAGCGATTGCGCATGCTTCATTTAAAATTAATCATAAAGCCAATAGCCAATTAATGGGAACTTATAGATGCACATAATTTACATACTAAATCGAATCTGAATTTTAAATTTGAATGATCTCACGAACATCCCACGGATTTCATTTTTATGCACCAATGAGTTTACCTTAACATATGCCTAAATGTCGAAGGAAAGACTTTTACAGTCTTACCTTTTTCCCCTGTTATCTTAAAATTACTCTCTTGTGGCAAACTCTACTATATCTTAGGCCAATTTGGAGCAAACTTGCACACGCAACTTTTTTCCCCTTCTTTGAAATAGCGATCAAATAATATCTTGAATTAGTTTTCACGCATTAGAGTAAGTCTATCTTTCCAACCTAGTAAAAAATTATTTTTTTGTAATCTGACTCAATGTAAGTGCACTAAGCAAGAAACGAAATTGAGAGTCCGCATTTGAGATTCAAGATGACCATATCCGTTGGTGGGGTTTTTTAACACGTGGGAAGATTTTGACGTCTGTCTGATGCAAATGCTTATGGACTTTCATAATTTTTGGATGATTATTCTTCATTTTTTTTCTTGTCTTGGTCATATATGAGGCCAATTAATCATTAATAAGCATCACACATATAAATTCTTCATAAGCTGAGCTACTAGGGTTTTGAGTTTTGTTTTCTGATTCTTTTCTAATCTATTGAACGCCATGCTTTCACCTTATTAAAGGCGCCCTTGCAAGTGATTTTTTTTTTCTTTTTTAAATGCGCTGTCAGGTTCTTCAAATAACCAGTAATCAAGTGAATAATAAATAATTGTGCGTATCATATTTACCTCAAACCTTATGAGATAAATGTAGGATTAGGTGAGAATACTAAATTGGAGATTAATATGCCCATCTCATAGTTTTTTTCGGTCGAAGCGCATCTCATGGTTTAAAAGATACAAATTGCTTATCACCGTTGTCAAACGTTGAAATTAACTTACCGTAGTTGCAAAAATCTTTAGGACAAAATATATACTAAAAATTATTTCTTTCATGGTTTGAGTTAGTGATTACCATTAAAAAATTGTAAACCGCTGAACCTTGAAAATAGTATCACATCGCTCCAAAATCCATTGAAACAAAAAAAAATTCAAATTGTTTGTTTTTCAATCCCACCACTCTGCTATTCAATCCAATGGTTTAATACAGCTACTGAAGCTATTCAGATTCTTCACATGCTCTAAAACAATTCATTTAATTGAGAAGTACATAATCCCATTGCTAATTCCTCCGCAACATATGCTTGGCCTCTTCGCGCTTTGCTTTTGCCCGATCGAGAACCTTGGCAAAATCCTTTTGTGCGCAAAGTTGAGGCCGAGTCACAAGACTCAGCCATCGCCTCCGAGCAGTCTAGGGTCCATGTCTCTGGGCCACAGCCCAAGCGTCGGACATGGGGTTCATAACTAGGGTTTGTTAAGTTCAATGTAACTCAGGTCATTGCTCGCCTAATGATCCTCTTGTGCTACATATCACACACGCACGTCTTATAGTTCATGTGATGGTCAAGTTTATAATTTCTAGCTATTGCTGGAGTAGAGTGTCAGTAATAGTGTGTGTACATGCGACATGCATCGTAATAATGATAATGCAACTACCGGTTGTAGTTCTTTGGTCACCAATTGTTTCTGTAATGAAAAACTTTTCCGGGTTTCTCCTTGCTTATTGACCCTAATTTGAACATTAAACAATCAATCCCTTCGTCCTAATTAACATGAAGTACCGAAAACATCTACTCAGCTAGTTATTGCGGAGAGAAATTATTTCGAGGCATTTGCGCTCCTTGAAAACTTCTAATCGACAAGGTTACAGTGAAATACCTATTGAAAAATATCAATTAACAGAATGTAGGTTTTTCTAGATTCTTATTAATAGAAAATGGTGGATATATTGCAGACTAGAGATCCTTTAGCGACAACCACGACTTGTAATTAAGCAAGCTGAGCTATCAATCAGAGGACCAGAGCTGACCTGAAGAAACTATCTCACATAAATACAATGCTAATCTGAAGTATAAAATTCGGTAAGAAAAAATCTGGTGAAAAAAATCTAATATTGTCTTGTAAAGAAGGAATAATTGAATGTTACAAGAAGAATTAAATTTGTGAGTTTTAACGTCAGTTTGTCTGAATTATTTAAGTCCTGCTGCATTTGATACCCTCTATGGCTCTATGTATTTCAAAAAACCAGATAAATTACTATATGTCGTCGATGTAAACATGACATATCTTTCTCTGAGTTCAATATGAACTGAGAATGCCTTTTTTTCAGCCAAACAAGTAAGCGAGCTTAATGGAACCAGAATGAAGTGCGTTGAAGTTAATCTTCCTGAGTAATTGGGTTGCGGTCACTTTCACCGTTGCATTTGCACCGAATCGAGGTAAATGTATTCCTCATTTCATGTAGGTAAATGTATTTTTTTTTTTTTTTTTTTTTTGGTTCAATCAAGTAGCCTGACATGATTTGGCTTTCAATCGGACCATTTTGTTACATTCCCAAACAGATGAACAATGGCGTCATAGTACTTTTTTTTTTACCACATGATCTCCATTCATACTCACGAGGCATTTCAGCAATTAAATCAGTGAATTGGGGCATAAAACAAACAACTTAATTTAAAGTTCATATTGCTTCACCCGATGGAACTCGATTAATTTCAACATGGAGGAAAGAAAAAATAACCAAAGGCAGCCATATCTCCTTAGAGATAATTGGGAGGTTCTATTCTTTCCAATTTGATTGCTCTAACTTTTCTGAAGCACTTGAAACAAACAAAATGGTCATTTTGGAAAGATGACTGACAATTGCGGAAATAATCACCATTCAATTTTGGGTTTCAAAGTTAATATCAAGAAATTGTGGAAAATTGAACTAATTGAACTAAATCAAACAAAATTACAAAGGAAACATAAATTGTAGGAAAAGCCACAATGGAAAATAGAGATGTTTGATATGCTATCTTTGTGTGTCTTTCTTCTCCTTTTGTTACAACTTATACGTATTTATGGATAACTACTTATTCACCGTACACTGACAGGAATTTAAAATAGCAATGACTGCTCTCGCCTTTGCAAGTAATCATCATATTCTGGCCTTTACTTGGAATTGTGAACTAACTTTGTTACTTGCTATAAAATTCTATCATCTTCATGCTTTCAATTTTACTTCTTCAATTCTTCTTGAAAAGGACAATTATAGACACTCATGGACATTTTGTCACCAAAGTATCAGCAAAATGCATATAATTAGTATTCAGTAGATGTTACCCCAACTCTTTATGATAAATGAAGTCCAGCACCATGCACAAAATCATTAAAAGGGCCTTGGAGGACCTCATACTAAACAGATGAAGTTTATATGTTTCCTGTAATTGAATTATTTTTTATTGTCAATCTTTTAGAGCTGGTGTGGCTAATAAAATATCAGGGATTTTCGTCACAGGATTTAGAGATGATCAATTAAACCACGCCTTGCAAATTGTTCTGTGATTAGGATCAACAACACAATTTAAAGACTTGAACTTAATTGATTTATGAAATTTACATAGTATTGTATAGATTTTAAGATAATTCGACTTTTTTGCTCATATTTCGAAAAGAAAAATCCTGCTTTTGCCCTTCTTAGTTTCAACTGGTCCGGGGGATGCTACACGTGGAACGATCCGTTAACAACTGATAGAATCTCTAGAAAATTCTGTCTTGAAGAGTCAAAGGTCACCATCAAACCAGTCCTGGACGACTCTATTATAGTTTAATTGACTCCACCGAAATTCCATGCGCACTAAACTGATAAATCAGCAAAGTGAAAAGGTTTTTGTCTCCAATTTGTCGATTATAAAATGTTAGTGGCAGGCGGTCGGGAGGGTTCCGCCGGTGTAGGAGCCAACCACGCCATGTTCTTCAGTCAGATTCTTTAAGTATTTAAATAATAATAAAAATCAATTTGCTAACTGGACAAGTGGAGTTCCATTTTGATTGGACGGTTGCTAGGGACAAGAGAATCCCAATTTGGAGGCTCATTATTTGGTCCATTTCAATAAGTTGTGAAGGACTAAACGAAATAGAACTTTGATATTGTTGTGACGAAGAGGAGTGGTGGGATTTTTCTTTTGAAAGTTTGATGGCTGCGGTGCATTTGACCCTTGGCCTTTTCCTTTCCTGGAGATTTGCTGTCCCTATTAGATTTTGTAAAATGATTGTGAAGGTGCTTTCGTGATACTATTTTGGCAACTTTTTCTCATATTTTTGGGACGTTTTTCTGAAGAAAGTTGCTCTATTGAAAAGCAAGAGTTCAATTTCTCATATGCAATTGGAATTTTTTTAGTCAATTACCGTGGATAAATAGTGAATGAAAGTACTTAACAAGGGTCGATAATCCTAGAGTAATCAATTGAACTAAGAAAAGAAAGTTTGGAAACTCAAACTTACACTTGAGAAGGGCCAAAAGGTGAACTTAAAATTTTCACACCAAAAGTTTAGAATAAATTAGTTATAATTTATGAAATTGTCTCAAACAAAATTGACTCTTAAAATCTCTAAGATGTTCAATTAATTCTTTTGATTTAATAAAATGTAAATAGACTTACATTATCTCTATCAATTGGACCTTGACCACATTCGTATAATGTATAAATGTGAATCCAAATGGATATGTTGACCGGGTCGAATGTGAATTCCTCTTGATGATCTCTCCAAGTGAAGGTATCTTACTTCTGCTATGCGATCAAACTAGTGCTATTAGAGTAGACATTTGTTGGTAGGCCACGTTTGATGTGCACCAACGTTTGGAGAAATATATCAAAAGATGAATCTTGGATGTAATTCCCCAATTGAAATAATGGATGGCGTCCGTCGCTTCCAGTTGATCTTGGCTAGTCCAAGGTGATTGAAGCAGAGTCAAGGGTAGATGTTTTGGTCACCAACATCTACCATATTAGGCCGAGTTAAAGTTGAGATTTGAATTGAGATGGCTCACAAGTGAGGGAGGGGTTTTTTTAAGCGCATGTTTGAGGGTGTTTGGCCAAAAAAGTTTCACATCAGAGATGTGGTGTAAAGTGAAATAGTTAATATATTCTAGTTGAACAATAATAATTGGCTTAAACTTTTGAATGCAGATTGTTTTAATTGAATCCATTAATGATCTCGAACTTAAACTCCCTTTTGGTGACCTTCCTAAGTGAAGGTATCAAGATTTTTATTGCCAGAACCAATAATTTGTTACTATCATCATGGATCATGTCTCATAATATCATAAAACTAAATATAGGATATAAACTTGAAACTATTGTTTATGGGTGATTTGTGAATGTTAGGATGCATATATATACATGAGGAATATACGAAGAGGGGAAGAAACGATAAATAAGCTTGATCTTAGTGACTGAACTACAAGATGCATTGAACTAGGCCAAGCTCCATGCAATCTACCTCAAGAGCACGGTCAACTGACTACTCAAGTTGGCCAAGTACTTGTCAAGCTCAAGAAGCTCAAGTATCGAATTTCAAGAAAGATGGGATTGTCAAAATTCATGCCCTCGGAATATGCAGTTAAATATTCCATGCCGGTTTGGAAGCTTTTTCTAACACACACACACACATATTGCCCCTCTCTCATCAGAGGTCCATTCATTGCATAATGGACGTAAATTCTATCAGTGGAGGGCCGAATCCGAGAAGTCAAATATATGATCATAGTACCAAGGTCCACAGAGGATACATGATCTTGAAAAGCAAAAAGGTTGAAGAGGACACTCAGTGGCTATCAAATGTTGGAGATTTGGTCAAATTCCGGCTGTTGCATAAGTCGTTCGTTGGGTGACGGTAGTAGGTCGGGCGGTTATTTAATTGACTCTTGCACTAACCCTTTAGTGTCCTTCTACTGTTGTCATACCACAAAATTCTCCAATTGTTTAAGGACTCTTGTAGGATACATATGTTGTCCAATCATTTTCACAAAATTCATTTTTCTCACCGTATTGGTTTTGACGTTTATATGAATACTACTAATAGAACTACCCATAAGTTTTTCGAAACTGTTTGTTTAATGTCATTGAATGTGTTATGCGGTCTTATAATTCTTATACATATATACCATTTACATCCTTTTCTAATAATCGAACCATTGGCCGCGCACCTGTTTTGATGGGTCGAGAGAACAAATCATATTTGGCCAACGGTTTACAGCATATCTTTTACATCGTCAATCTTGGCTAGAATTTCCATTCAGTACCAATACATCAATCTAAGATAGCTCAACTTTATTAAGAAGAATATGCGAATCCATCAAAAAGTTTCTTAGGAAGGAATAGCTTCATATAATCACAACATGCACGCAATACTCAAATGGATCTCCTCTATTTTACTAACCCAGACATCTACTAATCTTTTTGTGCAATTAAATCTTAATAATTCTTTTGAAGAAAGATTTTCTGTCTCTTTGGTACAATTTCAAGCATAATCTTTCCGAAAGGAGTTATGATAGCTCCGTCAAATTGTCTTTGGCAATCAAGAAAAGGCATACATGACAGAAGAAAAGATGCCACATGCTTGCAATGTTATAATTTATTTATTATTCTAAATATGATTTCAATATTGTATTCCCAATTAGTTCCGATTTATTGCTTAATTTAACACCCACATCTATGGTTGTGGGTGATAAATCGGGATTGTCCCGACTTTTGTGCAAATTTATCTATGGTTGATAAATCGGGATCATCGGGTTTTTGTTTATAGTTAATCTAACATGCAATTAGCTAATGGTAATATATGCTTCTTTTTAAATTGGCTTTTGGTGAGGGACTCTACTCTCTCTTGGTAGTTCTTTCCGGATCCTATTTTCAATTTGTTGTCTAGAATAAAAAAAAAGAAGTGTTAAGTCTTAAAATGTGAAAGCTAAAAGCTGAAGGAGAGGCCGTGTGAAAAAAAAAAAGAAGAAAAAAAAAAGTAGCTAATCCTATGGATGTCTTAGAAATTGCCACCATCTCTCTAACATAGAAACCAACAATTTATCCATCCTTTTTTCTTTTTATTGGTTGAAAATGTAAATATCATAGAGCAAATAAAGGACAACAGTTTAGGGCATCCCTCAACATTACAATTAGAGCTAATAATTCAAAAAGATGAAGATATGAACTCTCCACATAATAGCCAATACAACATTTGTTGTGGAAAGTCTAATTTTTTGGTGGAGTGAAGCTCTACCTCTTATATTTTTACACACCTTGGCCAAAATAATATGGATCTTAGTTGACTTGTTTTGAAATTGTCTATGGTTGCGTTTCATCCAAATGTAATATATAGTTGCTAGGAAAGATACCTCGAGAAGTCTCGGTGCCAAATATTTGCCTTTGTTACCCTAATCATCCATTGAAGTTCCTCATTCCATCCTTCTAAACAATGCCTAATCCCACTTTGCGCTAAGATACTCACCAAATGCTACTTGTCCATTCACACTGGAAGAATAGATGTGCTCTATCTTCTACATTGGCTTTACAAAAGTTATATTGGATGTCAACAAGGTCATCCATCCTTCTATGATATCTATTGTCTGTAATCTATCTCTACAGACTAGCCAATCAACAAAATTGTGTGTGCTAATGCCATTGCTCCAAATTAGGTTGTACCACTCTAGAACCATACCCCATGTCTGAGTTCATCGTATATGTCGCAGCAACAGTACCTTGAGTTAGATATAATTGAGATTAGAATAGGTCACAATTTGAAGAGACATCGCCAACAAACCATACTACTAATGTTGAACTGCATAATTGGAGTGCCTCTACATTTTGTGTTGTGAACCCAAATGCTCCAAAAGGGAGAGGATGGATGATTGATGAGGCTCTACATCATGCGGCCTAACAAAACTTTGTTCCATATGTTCACCTCGGGCAATCTTAATCCTCCTTCCCTTTTAGGTGAGCAAATTACTTGCCATGCAACCCGGTGCGATCCATGATTTGTTGTAGAACCAAATCATAAGAAATGTCAAATCCTTTTCTCAACCTCGTATACCGTTTGCTTTGGAAGTAAGAACATTTGCATCCAATAGGTGCAAATGGAGACAAGGACTGCTTTAGTTAGCTGTAACACTGCATAACTCATATGCTTCATGCCCCAACTTTCAATTTTCTTTAAGATCTCATTAGTACTATAGTCTGTGTGAGTGACTCTTCTAGTAACAAAGGGAACACCCATTGATAAGGAGGTTACCTATGGAAAGAGGCTTGTGGTCCAGTATAAGGAGCTTCTCATCCTTGTTCAATCTAGAGAGAGATTTGACATTGTCAAGATTAAACAGTAGTTTTGTGATAGTAGCGAATTCTTCAAGAGCATCTAAGAGGTGAAAGACGTAGTCTACGTCTCCATAAGCGAATAAGAACAAGTCATCTACGAAGCATAAGTGAGTAATCCTTTGCATTTTGCAATGCCAGTGATATTTGAACGAAGATGCAGCAACTTAGTTTTGATTGTACAAGCATTTGAGCTAAATTTCACAAAAGTGTGTAAATCTACAAAAGAAAGAGTGGCCTCATCATATGGTCATTTATATGCTAAGCCCTTCATCTCTTGATATTTCCTCCATATTATGAGGGTCTCTTTAACAAGTATTCTAAAGAAATTATCAAAACAACTAGGATACACATATAAAAAGTTCATGAGAAAAGTTGCACGATCAATTCTAAACCTACTGTATGAAAATCAATCAAGTCACAAACCTTTTAATTGGATCAATGTATTCTTAAACCTTCGAAGGAAAGTGAAATGAAATCTTCTTGGTCATGTCTCACCCGATCCATAATATATCATGGAGGACTCTTCTCTTAATTAAGTCAGACGAAGCATTTGATCATTTCAACGTGTGCTTGAACCTGACGTATCCTTCTCGCAACCTAATTCCATGGTAGGGTGGTAATTATTAGCCATACTTTGTGGTTACTATGTAAGCACTCAAAATAATTTTCGAAACAATTGAACGAGGTCAACCAAGAACAGTCGTTGTCATATTACATGCATAATTCAAAACTACAATAGTTTTCTTCACCACAATCGAAAGGTCAAAGCGAGCAGTGGCCTATTTTTTGTTGGAAATTTTACAATGGTATGTTAAAATCAACAAAGTTGGCGCGAGTTCCTGTCCATTCGGGTCTTCATAAGTATTAGAAGTGGCAATTATCACCATCCACTAAGAAGAACCAAAATGAAGTCCACGTACATAGTTTTATATGTAATTGGTCAGTGGTTAAGATTCTCAAAAAGTCACTTTCTCAGGCCTATAAATAGCATGCGGAGTTCAAGTGCTCCTCATTCGGTCGACTATATTCTGTCTTACCTATTTCTTCTCAGTGCTTGCTTCAAAGTAGAAAATCAAACTTCCTTTTCCACACTTCTCTGGCTATGGCTGATCTCAAAGTCATATCAATATTTATGATCATTTTCACCTTCATTGCGTTCGATGCAATCCTAACTTCCGAGGGAAGGTTGATAAAATCGGCATGGGAGGACAAACTCCGTGCAATTAATTACGACCAAATGGACAAACAAGCATCACAATTTCTCCCGCTGAGTCAGTCTCCTACGAACGATGATCATTTTGATGAGGGAGAGGAGATGGTTCCTTCGCCTATAGCACATGATCAGGCGGCCAGTTTGGGCGAGTCAGAAGCAGTGTACAAGGATGATTTCCGCCCCACAGCCCCTGGGAGCAGCCCCGGATTGGGCCATTCTTTCACTGGCCTAAAGAAGGAAGCTGTTCGACCGGAAGCTCCGAGTGGTAATGAGGAAAGGCTAATCGATGCGGGTCAACCAAATGATTTCGAAGGCACAAGACCGGGTCACAGCCCCGGTGTCGGCCATGATTTTCAGAATGAGGAACCAAAAGCCTAAATACTTCAAAATAGAAAGTCAAAGCTGTGTTATGTAAGTCTTGTCAATTCTGCTTCAGTTAGGTCTTATGTCCCGAAATCTTATTCTTCAGTTCCTCTGGACATGGTTCTGCTTGGTGTGTGTAAAATATCTGTCAATTTGGTATTGAACTATATAATTATTTAATGAAAAATAACGAGGTTTCTTTAGAAATTACCCGCTATATCATACACGTTGGATGTTGTATGATATTCCAGTTTTCCGTTGTACTACTTTCTTCTCGATCTTCCCCAATGTTACGTTGAGGCCAGGAGAAGTATTAAGACGGAAGTTTTTTGTGTTATATTCAGATTTTAAATGGGAAATAACCACATGAATGATGGGCAGAGATTTAACATAAAAATGGCTAAACCTCGTACAGAAAACGACATTGACCACTTTTGACTTGGAAGTTGCATAAGGTATACTGTACCAATTTTTATATGTTTCTGGAAAGAACTTAAATATTGAAACTGGCCTACGTCATCTATTCTTTCAGAGTTCTCTTTGCATATAACTAGTGCCCTACAAATGCATGATGGGACATGAATGTATCCAAATCAAATTGGTGATAATAGACGGGAAAGCAAACCGAATAATAATAGCAGCGAAATGATGTAAAAGAAAAAAAGGAAGCACATTAATTGAACTTGTGAGCGATGCTTTGACCATATACATAATGTCTTTACACAGTAAAGCGAACCCAAAATAGATAGTCTTAACCTCAAACTTAGACCAATAAACTCCATAAAAAGCCTATATGGGTTATGGTAAGTTTTAAGTGCCGTTACTTCTTCGGAAAGTGGTCTCATCCATTTTTTTTTTTTTTTTTTTTTTTTATGACCATCTCTTTTACTCAAGCCGCCACCCTCTCGCCGGTTATAGGCACGCTTTTGTTTACTCAATCATTGCTTGTTAAATTGAGTTCAGAAAGTTTGGAATATGGACACTTAACTTAATCGTGCATCTTATTACACGTATAGTTGGCCAACAACTTATTTATCATAGTTCTAAAAACAAATGATAACAAAATAAGGAAATAAAATAGACAATCGATTTATGTAATTCAGTCGGTAAGACCTATTCCTTAAAGGGGAAAGCAACACATGATTATTATAAATTAAGTGATAAAATCGAGATTACAACAATACTCGAGACACTCAAACACACTTTGTGTGCCCTAGCTCCCAATTACATTCACACAGTATTTAGCACCCGTAATTCCTCAAGAAACAATCTCTCAATCTCACAAAAGAATTCACAAATCTTACCAACAAGATTTTGCTTGACTCGAATACTTAAAGCTCCTCTTGGACTTTCAAAGTGTAATTCACAAAGAAGTCATCTCTTGGATGCTCTTCACAAAGAAAATCTACCTCAAATAAAATAAAAAAACAATTGGATCCAATATAGGACCCATACAAATTGGGAGGCCTACTTGGAGGAGTTTCCTTTATGGGTTCAATTTTCAGAAAAATTTTCAACATCTTCATATTGGCTTGTTGTTTGAGTCAAGTCACAATCGTTTTGCTGGAATTTGAACTTCACTGCTACTCTTCCCACATCCTCTCATGGGATCAATTACGAGAGAAAACTTTCAAGTCCAAGGCCAAGTCAGGTCGGAACATCACTATAACTGAGGGTCTCATTAAAACACCAACTCCATCTGCACCTTTAGTTACTCCACAAGGATTCTCGAACATAACCTCCTCGACCGTAGACATCCTCAACCACAAACACTAGGCGGCCTTTGTAGTCTCGATAGATACAAACAATTGCTCTATTTCATGATTCATTGGTAAAAAGATTTGCCGATGTAGATTTTGGGAGTACGTGGTGCTAGGGGTTTGCACCGTTGAGGTAAGTCCCTTTCATGGACTTTATTCCTTTTCACTTTCCCCGTCTAGTGTGTGAGGGTTTTATTCATTGCAATTGCTACCTCCACAAGGTGGTTTGGACCTGTGTTCTGTTTTCTTAAGACAAAGTGGTTTTGAGTTTATAATATGAGCCATAGAACCAAAGCAACAAGTTCGAACGAAGTTGAGTTCTTTGGATTGTCGTTGAAATGCAATAGTCATTCATTTAATATGGTTTCCCCCTATCTTGTGATTCTAATATGCAAAGCAGGATTTGACCAAATAGCTTTCATCCATGGAGATAGAAGTAACATGTGCTTGGATTATAGAAAAGTATTCTATGTGTTGGTCGAACAACTGAGGTAGTGGGATCAATCAATCACATTACCCGTGTGCTACGCTTGTCATCCTATGCTAAAACACAAAGTTTTATAAATAAAAATATAACTGAAGATTAAATCCTAGGTTTCTACTATTTAAAAAAGCATAAATTTTTATAAAGGAAAAATACTAATGACTTAAAATGATATAGTGTCTTTCATACCTAAAGTAGAGGGAGAGGTTGATGAAGAAATTTTTCTCAAGGGACAAGCTAGGCCACCTTTTTTTTTTTTTTTTAAAGCTTTGTATCATATGATGGTTAAGGATACATAGTGTTTTCACATTGAAATATAACTTCCGAACTTCGGCAAGTTCTATACCTTTTCCTTTAAATTCTTCTTTTTAAAACATTAGTCATTGTCTATCGATTTGGATAGTTACTTCGGTAATTCCTAAGAAGTATTTGTTGATACCTAAATTTTGATTAGGTTTTTTTAATTTGGCATTAATTTCTTTTTTTCTTTTTAATTTTCCTCTTTTTCGGATAATAAATAATAATAATAATAATAATAATAATAATAATAATAATAATAATAATAATAATAATAATAACCAAACAAGAAAAATAGTAAAAAAAAAGAAAAAGAAGCAGCCAAAGGGGCCTAGGCCTTCAAGCCCAGCCCCTTCCCTTTTTTATCCACGCACGGGCCCCCAAGGCCCAGCCCGACCTTTTTTTTCCCCTTGCCCAACTCCTTTTCCCCTCCTCATCTTCTTCCCCTGTTTGGCTACTTCCCCGACCGAATATGCAGCACGCGTCGGAGGCCAGACGCGTGCGATGCTGAGACCCGGGAGGAGACAACGATGTACGGCGCAGTGGTGGGGACGCAACATTGATGGTGAGGAGGCCTTCGTGGAAGGGGAAGGACTGACGCCGGTTTGGCTGGCGGAGGAAGGCCAGTCGGCGCATCAAGGACTGCTGGCCTAGCCTCCGCCGACTGGCCCTCCCGTGCCTATAAATAGGGCCTCGGGGGAAGCCCAAACCATGGCCAAGAGAGGATCCAAGGTTCCGATCACCTCCCCCGGGAGACATCGGAGGAGGTCCGAGAGCCGGCTAGCCGGAGATCCAAATCTAGTCAGAGAGAGGGCTCCTGATCCGAGGGGGGTCGATCGAGCTCCGCCTGAGCCCTGAAGCCGTGCCGAGCTGTGCCACCGTTTCAACGCCGTTCCTGCTGCTGCTACAACCCGATGCTTTGTGCCGAGCTGTGCAACCGTCACCCCCACCCCCCGACCCCGACGTCGTCACTGCACCAGGTCTCTGCCGAGCCGTGCCACCACCACCCCCTAACGCCGTCGCTGCACCAGATCTCTATCGAGCGCTGCCGTCCCTTGCCGCTGCACACTCCCGCCGCTGCCGTACCAGGTGGGAACCTCTCCGTCGCCGTTGCTTTTTCCGAGAAACCAGCAGCCGCCCGACGCGTCGTCGCCGTCGCTTCCCCCCCTCCTTAAACCCTAGCCGCCGTCGAGTCACTGCCCTGTGATGTCCCAGCCAATCTCCCCCTTCGCGCCGCACTCTAGGACTCTAGAAATCCGGATTCGCGAAGAAGGAGTCGGGTCGGAATTGGGTCGGATCCGGGTTGTCAGTTTGGATCAACCGGGCCCGATTGCGTGTGGGCTGCTCGGCCGACGGTTGGCCGATCGGGCCGGAGGCCAGCGAAACGGGTCAGACCCGACCCGAGGATCCGACCCGAGTCTTTTTAAATATATAATAATAATAATAATAATAATAAAATATTTTAAAAAATCAAAAAATGTCCCATATTTTCCCAAAAAGCCCAAAAAATAAGAAAAAAACCAAAAATAATTAATATTCCCAAAAAAGATCAAAAATAAAAAAATGTTTTTCTTCCGCAAACGCATGGGAAAAATTCACTCAAAAATCCAAGTCTTAGAGTTTAAACAAGATGGGGTATCAAAAGGGCATTAGTAAATTAGTGTAATTAAGTCCCCGATGCTAAATTTCTTTAATTGCGCAGGAGCAAATATTTCTTTCAATATTTCACTTGGAATTCTAATCGACCCACCCTAAATCGATTAGTCGTGAATTGGTAGATTTGGGAGAGTCCAAGCTAAACCTAATAGACATAGTCGAGCCATTAGCCTCCGCAGGTGTCGGCCCTAATCAAGCACCGAAAAACGATTAGTCGCGAATTGGTAGATTTGGGAGAGTCCAAGCTAAACCTAATAGACATAGTCGAGCCATTAGCCTCCACAGGTGTCGGCCCTAATCAAGCACCGAAAAAAGAGGTTACGACAGCTTGGCAACTCCGTTGAGGACATTTTTGAGGACTTAGGCCGTTCTATTTTGTTTAAGCATTTTACTGACTTGGTTTTTTTCTTTCTTTCTTTCTTTCTTTCTTTTTATGCAAGTTAGTAGTTTAGGAATCTATTTTAATAAAATGCTTTGTGATCATAAACTATTATGCATGCTTTATTATTTTAGCACTACACATGGCACACATAACCCGGCCACCGGACCTGGGCCGCTATAGGATATCCAGGATAGTGTTAAGAAAGATACGACCTTAAACGCGAGATTGCGATATAGATGTTACATTTCTTTTCCTTGAATTTCTTTAGTTAGAGCCGAGATTAAGAGGGTATGCTACCAACGTGAGACTGCGACGGCCAGACACCCTTTTAATTTCAACAAACCTTCTCAGTTAGACATCAAACAGCACATACCATGCGCATGTTTCTGTGCTTGCTATTTTCTTTAAAAGTAAAGTAATTTCTCTATTTTCTTTACTCAATATTTTTTTCTTTTATTGGCCCATGACAGTTTAGGTTAGTTTTTCAAGTCTCAGTTTATATGCGATGGGAGAAGATGATATCCAATTTATTCCCACTCCCAAAATAGAGAGCGCTTCAGATGGTAGGGTCAATTGGACCAATATGTCCAAACCTGTACTCTGGTGGCCTACAAAGTTCCAAATGTGAATTACACATTCATACTAAAGAAATAATTATTCGGCTGCCTATTCCAAAACATGTATTCTCCATGAGATTATGGGAGGTTTCACTGGACATCATGACTTTCTCTGTCTTGTCTAAAGGGGATCCTTTATTACCTGTGACCCCCTCACTTTGATAATGCCCTTTGTACCGGGAGGGAGAGTCTCATTAGTATCAGGATCCACAATTTTGAGTTAAGTATATCGAATTGGATGTCTACTTGAGCCAAGAACCTTCAAAGATAAAAACTTACAAATAAATCATGCCATGCACAATATCTCACTCCAGTTGCTAAAGTCACTGAAGGTTTGATACATGTTCTTGAATACTCTTATCGTAATAGGTACTCCTATTGTACCGTCTAATCTTCTTCTAATTCCTATTATCTATTTCTTCCTTCTCCAAACGCCTCTAGACAGATGCAAAACATGGAAACACAGCATTTGAGGCAAAGCTTCTGTCAAGACTTAAAGGTGGACCATTGGAAAAAATAATATCAAGAATGAAGCCGCTACAAAAAGATACAGCGAACAAATCAACTGAAGGTGGTGCTGTAATAGCAAACATTCAAAGTCCAAATTTGTTGTTTGTCACCGAAAATTACTTAGTATTGTTTTAACTAATGAATGTACATCCACAAATCTCACTTTAAACAGACGTCTGCCTTACAATGCAGGAAGGTCTTTGACAAGCAGCAACTGGTGAAGTTTCTGTCATGCCAAACCCAACTTGTATTTTCACACCAAAAGTCTACAAAAGACATGTCTCAAATGAAAGTAAAATCTGTATAAAAAAAAAATTAAAAAATTAAAACGTCTTAAACAAATGAACGTCCAGCCTCGAAGAATTTATCCACAAACATAGGCAAATGACTACCTCCACTGACGCCAGCCTGCATATTCCAGAAAAAAAAAAAAAAGATCATTCGTTTGCAAACTTATGCTTCTTTATGTAATAGGACACAGGATGCACTTGTTTGAGACTGAATGAAGAAAGATAGCATCCTTAATAACCAAGACAAAAACAATATATATCTATTTTGATCATTCCTACGGCACTGCAGCAGACTGTAGAAGTACTTGCTAGAATAATCTCTACAATGACTACTCTTTGATGTCATAACACCAGATTTGAAGAGAAGTACCTTAGATATTCCAATGGTTGAACGAATCTTACTGTAAACTATCGTCTCGGCTAACACGTGCATTGGCCATAATATGGCAGCAGCAAATCTTGCCCACAAACAATCCAACATTGAAACAAGAAAGGCGGGTTGCTTCGGATCTCTAGTCGGATATTTACCCTGCAAAATATCCGCATTATACTGAAAGTCTGAAACTTAAGTGCAGCTCTTTTCACTAAATATTGATTATTAAAAATTTAATTTTTTTTCTTTTATTTTCAGCAAGAATTCATAGACTAAATAAAAGTATTAAAAAAATTTCTTCATCTAACTTATTCCCTACATTGTAATGAATCAGTTGCGAAGGCTTAGGAATACCCCTATAGATGAACTAGCTTATTAAGTGAAGCCTTTCCTTTGATTGTTTTTGCTTGTAGTATATTGGAACATAAAGCCAAGAATCTGAAGGAACAAGTAAAATCCTCAAAGATTGCCATTAGGATGCCATCATATATATACCCAACATATAAAACAACCAAATTTGCGTCATTTGCTTGTTCTGTCGGACCGATCAAAGGAACCCGGGACAACATCTAATATGGCATCTCACTCACACAGTGGAAGTTTGGGTCTGAGAATCTATCAACATGTATTCACTGATTATGAGATATTTACAGAGTTAACTACCATTATTTAAACATCAGTATTCAATATTTAAGGACTAAAAGATAGAACAACATAAATCCAACAGTTTTATTCCCCTGCCATCTTTGGCGCAAATGAAAACTTTCAAAAGCAGACTGATCATTGTAAATGAACAACAGAGACCATCAAAACAAGAGATTCCGCGATTAAGCCATCAGAATAGCATTAGAATCTAGAAATCGAGCAGATTAAAACCCACAAGATAAAATTTCCAGAAAATCCTAAAGAAATTACTTGGCAAAAAACGCGAAGCACCCGCCTAGGAAAAAGCGGGATTTGGCCTCTGCAGCATCTTCTGGAGCAAAATTTCGCTGTGTTTGAGCCGAAACGGCAAGAGAAGGCTAATCGAGAGCTGTAGACGTGATGGCAAGGAGCGGCGGTGAAGCTTGATGTCAAAGCGTTCGTCGTCATCGTGCTCGCAGAAGAGGAAGAACAAGAAGAAGAATCTTGTTGAGATTTGTGTTTGTCTGGGCATGTAATTGGTATCTCTCGAAATCTTCGTCGTCGGCCATGGGAGTCTTCGAGCTGAATGTCATGCTTGATTCGCCAATTTCAGGGCTTGCTCTGTTTCTCAGCTTTGGCGGGAACGTTGATTCCAAAGAAATGGAAATTTAATTATTCACCGGAATTTAGAATATCTTTTCATTTCGATTCATTTCCTGAATTAAGCAATTTTTTAAAATCTTTTTTATGATCTTTTTGGTCTTTGTGAGAATTACTATTGTCTTTATTCAATATACTTTAGCTTATGATGTTTTATAATAGTAAAAGTATAACCTCATATAGGTTTGGGTCGAGTTGATCTTCCTATTATTTCCAATTTTTTTTTTAAAGACATATAGTAATGACATTGATTGATCTATAAATGCTTGTACTTGTATCAGTCTTTTTTTTTTTTTTTTTTTGGTAAGTATATCAGTCTTTTTGTTCCTAATTTTTTTAGATAAATAACTATTTTCGAGCTTTGGTGTTTCATGTTTTCGTAATTGAATTAAATTGAATCTATGTATTTTTATTTTTACTTTTGGATCACAAGCTGTAGAACCCAAAATCACAAGTTCCACTAAATTTGATTAAGAAAACACGAAATACAAAAGGTCAAAAAACTTATCTATCTAAAAGATTAGAAACATAATTTAGATTACCATAAAAAAGAGTATCTATGTAAAAATTAATATCACTATTACTTTTATGAAAATAGTTAGTGATGCGAGAACATTGGGCTTTATCAATTAGTTCTTAAGCTCAAATCATGTTTTGTTAATTGAACCAATCCAGTCGCTAGTAGTGCAAGTAAATGCAAATGCAATTTAATTATGTGGGTTCAAGGATGAAGTTGTTGATTATGCAGTATAGTTGTTAATCTACAAGACTTGTTGTCAACTTCGAGGCTTCCAATTGATTGCATAGCAACGCTGTTTGTTTATCATCTAAGGTGAGCTGTTTGTTTATCTTCTAAGGTGATTATTCGGCTTTCAAGTGCAGTGCACGAATTTGGAGAGTCTTATCAAGTTAAAATGCTTCTAATATTAGTTATCATTCCACTCCAATGTGGCTGTTATGCGATAAACAAGAGAAAGGTGATGCCTTGGTTTGGTTACAAAAAAGTCCACCGTAGAAAGTGAACATTGAGCTAATTACATGTAGTAATCTTCTGGGTGGGGGCTTTCTCTCCTCTCGCATCTGCGAGCTCTCTCTATACCCCATGGTAGCGTTTCCCCCTTCTTCACAATCCCTAATCCCTTGTACCTGTGTTTCGATCGCAATTTCCGATCCCCCCAGTGATCTCTTCCCCCTCGAACCCTAAAAGAGTAAGGAAAAAAAAAAAAACTAAAGAATGAGGCCATCTCCGATGAAGTGGAAGCATTGCGTTCCCATCAGGCAGGAGAGAATGGATTAAAAAGCATCCCTCAGGTGAAGCGACGATCCACTGATCTCAGTCCTGGTCTCCGCAGAATCTCCACAACTCTGTGAGTCTTCGAATTTTGTCTAGTCTGGGTGAGGAACCCGCGGCGGTAGAGCCAAACCTGAAGTCGGGTGGAATCGTGAATGTTGATCGATTGAGCATCACAGAAACAGTTGATAGTGAGTAACAATGGAGAGTAAAGAAGAAAATGAGTTGCGAATGGCCGCATTATGTAAAAGCCTAGGGTACCGTGGTCGAGGAAGATGTAGTTGAAGTGTCGATGAAATACCTCATCAGAAAATGGAGGAATGCGGGCGTACTCTGTTCGGCAAATTATTTTCCAAACCAAATGTGAACTATCCTGCATTTATAAATACAATGACAAAAGCATGGAAGGCAGAAGGAGTCATCTGCTCGCAAAAGGAACCGGGGCTATTCACTTTCGTATTTCCAACGGAGGAGGAAAAACAGCGAATCTTAAGGAACTCACCTTGGTCATATTCAACCAACCTGCTCGTGCTGCAGCAATGTCTTCCCGAAGTCCCCGAGCATTGTTATGAATTCTCTAAGGCAGCCTTCTGGGTGCGCATTGGAGGAGTCCCCCCTGGTTGGAGAATAGAAAAAGTTTATAATGACCTGGGGAATAGGTTGGGGAAGGTAATCGAAGTTCAACTGGACACAACAACTCATGTTCAGAATAGAGGAGGTCGAGTTAGAGTTGAGATTGACTTGACATCACCGAAAGCAGGAGCTGTTCGGATATTGGTAACAAATGCCCTGGGTGGAGTTCAAATATGAGCGTCTCCCACACTTACGCTTCTCCTGTGGAAGGATTGGACACTATGCTACTGACTATCTTGAAATTCCATACGCAACATCACCTTGGGCGTTGAACAAGAAAGGGCCATATGGACCCTGGTTAAAGGCTGAAACCAGTGACCACAGCCCCTACCGGGATGCTTTCTATGGCAAATTAGAGGAGTTAGTAGTGGAAGAAACTCTACCTGTTCCGTCATCTGAACCAGGGGAAGGGAAATCCCTTGAGCAAGAACCAACTACTGATATGCAACTTGTTGTATGTTGCAAGAAGCGACCCGAAAGCTGTTCAGAACATATGACACATCCAGCAAAAGTTCCTACAGCAGGAGAAGACAGAGATCGAGGAAAACAGGTTATAAACCTTGAAACTCCAAACCCGCTGTTATTGAAAATTGGTAAAAGTAGTAAGAAGACAATGAAAGTTCAGAAAGCAAAAAAACAGAAATGCTTGCCAGAAATATCATCTCTCATCCCAGATGATGGCGATCTAATGGAAACCCCAGTGAATCTGATACAGGAAGGACTAAATTGGGCTTTGGTGGCTAGCCCTAATAAGCCACCACAAAAGCCATGAAAATTGTGAGCTGGAATTGTTAGGGGCTGGGTACCCCCCTGACAATTCAAGAATTAAGAGCTTTGATAGCTCTTGAAAGGCCCAATTTACTTTTTCTTATGGAGACGAAAAATACAGCTACCAGGGTGGAAAAAATTTGTAAAAAGCTCCCGTTCCAGCAACGATACTTAGTGGAGCCAACAGGAATAGTGGGGGGATTGGCAATTATGTGGCAAGAGGAAATCATTCTAAAGGTGCAACACAGTTCTAAACACTTCATTGATGTACAATGCATCGATCCAGAAAGTAAACAGAAAATGCATATTACCTTTATACACGCATCCACTGATTTTGGAGAGAGGATGGCATTATGGCAACTACTGGGAACCCTTAAACCTTCAGCTTCCACTCCCTGGATCTGCATGGGAGATTTCAATGAGATACTATATATATGGGAGAAAGTTGGGAAAAATGAGGCGAGATAACCGAAGAATCGCAGCTTTCGAAACATGATTAATGACTTATCCCCGATGGATGTCGAGAGCCATGGATGTGCATTCACATGGGCTAATAAAAGGGAGGGGGCCGAGCTGGTTAAAAAGCGACTTGATCGAGTACTTTGTAATCTAGAGTGGCGAATCACCTTTCATGAAGCAGAAGTACAAGCCCTTCCTGCTATCGGATCAGACCACAGTCCCCTAATTCTTCGACTGTATCCTAAAGTACAGAAAAGAAAGAAACAGTTTAAATTGGAAACGTTCTGGACCGAACATGCAGAATATCAGGAAGTTATCAAGCAAGCCTGGGAAGATAAATCAACTCAACAATCTCTATTTCCGAGAGAAGTTAGGGAGGGCATCGAAAGAATTAATGAAGTGGAGCAAAGAAAAGTTTGCAAACGCCTATATACAGATCAAAGAGCTTAATCAAGCTTTACAAACAATCACGAATCAAAAAACTCAGCACACAAGCAGACAGAAAGTGCAGCAGATTATCAGCCAAATAGCCACATTGAGAAAATAGGAAGAACAATTCTGGGGAATGAGGTCACGAATCAAATGGCTACATTGGGGAGACCAAAACACCAGATTTTTTCATGCCACGACAATCCAAAGGAGACAAAACAATCGAATTACCATGCTACAATTAGAAGATCAAAGCTGGTGCGAGAGAACCAACAAGGATACAGTAACACATCAAAGCTTTCTATGAGAATCTATACAGCTCAGATGGTCCCCGACACTACCAACCGATCCTAGACCAATGTCCCTCACCAATAACAGAGAGGATCAATGAAGAACTAGTGGCTATACCTCTATGGGAAGAAATTAAGGAAGCAGTTTTCCAGCTGGGAGCTCTCAAGGCTCCAGGCCCAGATGGCTTTCATGGTGTTTTCTATCAACAATCATGGGAAACTATTAAGACTGACCTGTTGAAGCTTGTACAGGAGTTTTTCGAGACTCGTGTTCTTGACCACAGACTTAACCAAACACATATCGTGTTGATCCCAAAAGTCAAAAACCCTGAAACAATCAGCCAATACAGACCCATTAGCCTGTGTAACTTTAGCTACAAAGTCATCTCAAAACTATTAGCAAACAGACTCAAGAAATGGCTACCACTTATCATTGAACCAGAGCAGGGAGCTTTCGTCTCGGGGAGGCAAATCCAGGACAATATTTTCATAGTCCAGGAAGTTCTGCATCAGCTGCGCATAACCAAAAAGAAGACAAAACATCAGGCGATTGTGAAGCTTGATATGCAGAAAGCATACGATCGTATCGAATGGGATTTTGTGAGAGATCTAATGTTGCATATGGGATTTGATGTAAAATGGGTCTCCCTAATTATGCAATGCATAACAACAGTCTCTTTTAGCTTAAAGATCAATGGCGAACCAACCTCTCTCTTCCATCCTTCGAGGGGACTCAGACAAGGGGATCCACTTTCACCCTATATCTTCATCCTCATATCCAATGTCTTAACCTGGATGATGAAGAAAGCATTAGCAGAAGGCACACTCAAAGGCATACAGGTAAATAAACATTGTCCTAAACTATCACATTTGCTGTTCGCCGATGACGTTATATGTTTTCTAGATGGAACCATTACAGAGTGCCAGAACCTTCACCTCATACTAAACCAATACTGCTATGCTACGGGACAAGCTATTAATTTGAATAAATCAGGGGTTTATTTCAGTGGGCACTGTCCAGAAGTCCTGAAACACAATTTGGCGATGGAATTGAGAGTCCCTATCCTATAAAAAACAGGAAAATACCTGGGCATACCGACTGAGTGGGGCCAATCCAAAAAAGAGATGTTTTCGTGGATCCTGGCCAGAGTAAACTCTAAGTTAGCAGGATGGAAAGAAAAAATGCTTACAAAGGCAGGTAAGGAGGTGCTAATCAAAAGTATCGTGCAATCCCTACCTACCTATGCCATGTCCATATTCAAGCTGCCAGTATCGATCTGTCGAGCTATAGAACAACGTATTGCGTCTTTTTGGTGGCAGAATGGTGATGCTAAAAGAGGCCTGCATTGGAAAAGCTGGGAAATGTTAAAAACACGAAAAGATGCAGGGGGCATGGGGTTTAAGGATCTGATTACCTTTAACCGAGCCATGTTAGGCAAACAGCTCGGCGATTAGCTTCCTCCCCTTAAGCCCTATGGAGCAGAGTGTTGAAAGGGCTTTATTTTCCCAACGGAGATATCTGGCATGCTTCTAAGGGTAGTCGACCATCATGGGGATGGCAAAGTATCCTGCTGGGCCGCGACACTATAAAGAACAAGATGAAATGGTCAGTAGGGGACGGGACATCTATTCGCATAAAAGAAGATAGATGGATGTCACAAGGAGTAATTGGTGGGGAAGAAACCAAGGCGAGCCTAAAATTGTGTCTCGAGGCGATCAATCCGAATCAAATGAATGGAACCAGAAGCGATATACCAACTTTATGAAGAAAAAGTTGCAAACGAGATCATCGCCATTCCCCTTACCCAGCAACCACAGAAAGACACAATTATATGGACAGGGAACAGCTCAGGACAATATTCGGTCAAGAGCGGCTATAACAAAGCAAGAAAATCCACCAGCAATACAGATCAGAATCGGCCCTCCTGCTCTTTCCAACCACCACGCACCTTATGGACACAAATGTGGAGTCTCGAAGTGCCCCCAAAAATTCGCTCCTTCCTCTGGAGTATCTGCCAGAACGCCCTCCCGACAAAGGAAAACCTATTCATAAGGAAAATTGTTAGTGACCCCGATGCCCTATCTCGCTGTTCGAAAGTACGTAAAACAACGTAACATTTGCTGTTCTTTTGTAAGTGGACAAAAAAATTCTGGCAAGACCCAATTTTTGCAACGATCAGGCCAGATCATAGCCTCAAACGCACGGATCAGTGGCTTACAAGTGCCTTTCGAAGAGACAGGAACTCACCCGAGCGCGAGCTGGTCAGTCTGGTTCTGTGGAACATCTGGAAGACGAGAAACAACCGGATCTTTCGTGCGCAGGAACCCCGACGAGCAGATCTGCTGCTTGGAGCACATGAACAACAGTACTCGTTCAGCAAGAGCACATCAAACAGAAGTGACCGATCTCCCAATCGAAGCAAACCTGGTCTGTGGAGGCCTCAAGAAGGGCAAAATATGAAGATGAACGTAGATGCATCGTGGCGACCCGGCGATTTTCTCTGCTCTGTCGCCGGAGTGGTACACGACGCGGATGGTAGGGTGATCGAAGGTTTTGCGGCCAGCTAGGGTTTCCTCCGCAGGCGAAGGGGAAACTCAAGCACTCTTACACGGGATTTCGTATATGCACGAACTCAACTCCAAACAAGTGCGGGACTTCGGATACCGAACAGGAAAGTGTTTCATTGAAAGCGATTGCTCTGCGGCGGTAGACATGGTTATGGGCCGGGCCGACCCTCCATGGGATCTAAAAGAACTCGTTCAGAGATGCAAGAATGGGCTTCAGCAGGACAACAATATTATGGTGACCTATAGTCCACGCCACACAAACGCAGCGGCAGATTGGATAGCACGGCATCACCGACTAAATGACCTTCCTCGTAATTGGGTCTCTTCTCCCCCTGGTTCCTTATGGAATATTTTATGTGCAGATCTCTCACCTTCGGTGGTTTGTAAGACTCCTATTTAATCAAGTAATAGTCATTCCTTTGTTGACCAAAAAAAAGAAAGTGAAACTTTTTACTTATTTATATGGAAAGTAAATGCTAATGAAATGCAATGAATGCAAATTTTGATAAATTGAGTTTTTCGTTCAAAGATCGAGCTCTAACCAATATTAAGACAGAAAATGTTTTATTTTTAGTGTATAAATTTATGCTTACTTGTCAATGAAATTCAAGATCTCAATTCATCATATACTCGATTTGACATATTAGCCAACACAACAAACAAAGAAGTTGGTTGGTAATATCCTAAATAAAATCAATTCTTTTGGATTATTGGTAGATCTAAGGTAAGTATACAAATATTCTTGCCCATTTATTGCAGGATGAGTAATTTGTGTGTTTTAAGTTGATTATGTAAATGCATTTTTGCACATGTTAATCATCTAGATCTATTTTTTACACCAGTAATGACTTTGATATCAAGTGCGAATCAATTAAGAAAATCCAAGATAAGTGAGACTACTTTTAGTTTAATTACTAATCCTTAGCCCAAATTTAAGTAAGATGGTCCAGAATTCCATAACCCTCTTATCCATAAGAGGAAGAAATCACTAATCCAAAGTTTGAGCTCTTTTTTCTGTTTTTGGGTTACCTACCACTTATTTTCTCTTTCAAAATAATGTAAATAAAGAATAAACGCTATTGTCAATGTCGATCCCAAGATCCCTACTAAGGGAAAAAAGATACGAAGTGTGACTGTACGTTATCGCCCTTCTATGTCAAGACGCGACACTTTGTTCCGTGGAGGATATTATGGGCAATGCACCAGGTGAGCCAGCATATAATATATAATATAAGAAATTCAACGGTCCGAATTTCTAGGGTTTCATAAAATTCGGGAGGGTTGTGAATACCATTCGAAAATTCCACGCCTGCTCTCTCCTTCTCCCTCCGCCTTGCCTCCACCACGAGACCGCCGCCCACACCGCCGGCCAGCCCTCCTCCGCCCGGCTCCGGCGACGGCCTTGGGACATCTCCTTGAGAAAGCCACCTACTCTTGCAACAATGACCGAGAGTTTCTCCGAGGAGATCATCATCGACATACTCTTGAGGCTACCGGCCCCGTCGCTGGTGCGATTCAAATGCGTCTGCAAGTGGTGGCGGTCTCTGATCTCCGACCCGGGCTTCGTCCAGTCGCATCTGCAGAGGCTGAAGGCAGGGGATTCGATTCCTAGCCAGAAAATCATTGTTGGCGGCCGCTACAGCCCCTGAGAGACCGTGGACTACGAAGCGCTCGACGGCGGCAGCGAGGGTCACGTGGTGGTACCTCATAGGATCAAACCTTTCTGGAATCCCCGCGTCGTGGGCTCCTGCGATGGCCTTGTATGTTTAATTGGCCCCTGCAGTTTTCTCATATATAACCCGACCACTAGGGAGTATGTTGAGTTGCCCGGTTCCGATGTTTTGATCAAAACGAATTATTCTGTGCATTCAGATCTGGGTTATTCTGTGGATTCGGATATGACACTCAATCTCATGACTATAAAATAGTAGAGGGCGTTAGTCTTGGTGGAGTAGATTGGGATGTGGCAATACTTTCACTCAAGTCCGGTTCTTGGAGAAGGATACAAGTCCAATTTGAGGAAGAAAGCCATCTTGAGGTTTTCCGCATGGAAGGAGTTTATTGGAATGGGGCCTTACGCTGGTGCGTATTAGATGAAAACCTAAGACAGAGGGGCGTGATTATGTCGTTTGATTTGTCGGAAGAGAAATTCCATTGAGAGCTTCCGGTCCCTAAGTTGATGGGGAAATAGATTTCGCGGGACTTGGAATTCACGGGGCCAGTCTGTTCATTACAGGAGCAGCCAAGATCCCTGCGTCGTGGCATGGATAATGGATGAGCATGGGAGACGAGGATTGTGGACAAAATGGTTCAGCGTTGATTGCCTACCTGCCTTTGTAGATTGGAATACACCACTCAGGAAGAAACCCCTTGCGTACACAAGGAGCGGAAAAATCGTTTTTCGGATGAATTGGGATCGGATGATTCTGTTCAATCCAGAGGATAATACTTGGAAGGAATATCCTATACATAGGGACTGTGCTATCAGATATGCAATATATTTGGAAAATCTTCTTTCTCCCTATCTTGGTGGTCAGCCATCAAGAAACTAAAGCCTTTTAGAGTCATTCTAGTTTATTTGGTTTTACCGTTTCTTTCTAGTTTACCTTTTTGGGGGAGATCTGGCCATCTTGAACTGTTGAATGATCTTGTGAATTTTGAAGAAGAAATAAAGAGTGTTGGGAGTCTATTATAAGATCTGGTCATTCTTTAGTAACTTCATTGTGCTTTCAGTACTCTATCCTCACCAGATGTAGGTTAGATCCCTGCTTGATGAATGTCCATTCAATCACTTCACTAGCTAATGTTGTCCTATCTAATTTGGTGAAATTTCACCGACACTTTTCTGGGTCTTGTTATGTGGTAAACATTCAACTATAATCACGTGAGTGATTCATGCATATGTAGTAGTATTTATTGGCACGTAACGAAGAAAACCAGGTCACTTATCTCATGGCAAATGATAAAGTGAAGAAGATATCATAAGATCTGAGTACATGGGTATCTCAGGTGATGCAGTTTAAGATATTGTCTAAGTGGGGATTATGGAACTCTTCACGTGAAGTTCTTGTTTAACGCATATTTTTCAATTTCATAAGAGCCTTTAGTCATAATTGTCCTGAGATCACAATATGCATCTATCTCACTCTAGCATGCAGTGCATGTGCAATTGGTTATCCTCTCTATTTCTATTTCAAATGTCAAGTTAATCCTTCACATGCCTTTGGCCCTTGCTAAGAGCATTATTTTGGTTCATGCATTATTTTATTATTTGCTTGCTTTGGCAATCTTAAGCAGTGAAAATTACCCCTTTAGACTGTATATTGGTAGATCATGTTTTCTCATGTCTTCATATAGCCTATGTTATTACCATTTCTTGAGCCAATGACACTCAATTATGTGATTAGGTTGAACTGAGCAACTTCAAGCTCACTCTTGATTTGTAAGGATTCAACACTGGACTGAATGCTACAATTAGCCCCTGTTGTTGTAACCGCAATAGTTGATTAGAGACACATTAAATGTAATTAAGATGAGTAAATTTAGTATATGAATAAGAGACCCGTTGCCACCACAACAGGAAATTAGAACAGTCTATTGCGATCTTATTTAACTAGACGATTTTTAGATCTTAAAAATGCTGAATTCTAAAACTACAGATCCTGAGGAATCTAAGATGCTAAAGAGTCAAACCAGTCAATGCATATCAAACTAATATGAATGCAATCTATCCTATTATGCAATGCAATTTTTTTTTTTTTTTTTTTTTGTATATTCAAGATAGCAAAGTTTTTTAAATTAAAGACATGTAATATAACTAGCCCATATAATCCATATATTCATCACAACCGCAAAATAGTAAACCAAGGTGATCAAGAATCCAATCTTCCGTCTAAAGCTCGAATTCTCAATTATAGGGAATTAAATCTCAATTTTTAAAAATATGCAAGGACCTTCAGAAAAAGTTAGGTGTTAACATCATACAGGTCATTCACATTCTGAATAAGGACATTTATAAGAAATTACTTTTCCATAACATGACCTGGAATTATTGCACTAAATTGAACTTGAGACCTCAGGTTTCTTGTGAGGCCTAAAATTCCAATCTATTTATCAGTCCACCAACGGTTCGTTAGCGTGTGCTTTAATTTCTTTTGATTTTTCTTCATTTACTTCTTTTTTCTTGTTTATATGATGCCAGTTGATACTTATATGTTTGGCTATCAATTTGAAAATTACTGCAGATAATGCAAATCAGTTTGATATGAGCCAAGCTATTGTGGTTTGAATTCTTCATTCCCATATTTTAAGTTGGCTAATCATATGTTATTGTGGTTTGAATCCCTAGATAGGATTTCTTATCCTATCCTATTTGTTCTTATATGTTTGGCTATCAAATTCAAAATTACTGCAAATAATGCAAGTGAATTTGATATGAGCCACAATTTGAATTCTTTTCCATATTTTAATTTGGCTGATTATATTTTATTGTGATTTGAATCCCTCGATATGATTTCTTATCCTCTCATATCCAGTCTTTATTTATTTGGCCATCAAATTAAAAATTACTATGAATAATGCAAGTGAATTGATATGAGCTGAGCTATTGCGGTTTAAATTCTTCTTTTCCATATTATGATTTGGCTAATTATATGTTATTGCGGTTTGAATTCTTGGATATGATTTTTTTTATACTGTCCTTATATGTTTGACCGTCAAATTAAAAATTGCTGTGCATATAATGCAAGTGAATTTGATATGAGCCGAGCTATTGCAGTTTGAATTTTTCTTTTCCATATTTTAATTTGGCTAATTGGGTAAGCCTCGCATTGAGGGCGGGCGAGTTGCCTTCTGTCGTCAAATTGGGTGAGATTCGAACCTTGAAAATAGCATGACATCACTTGGACTATCGTCGAAACGAAATAGATTACAATTGTTTATTTCAATCAAACCACTCTACTATTCAATAAAAAAGTTAATATAGGTAGCTAGGAACTAACACCAAATAAAAAAATAGTTAATTTACTTGGCTAAGCTCTTTGGATTCTTCATCTGCTCAAAAACAATTCATTTTATTAAGAAGCTTGTGATCCCTTTGCTTTGCTTTTTACTCGCGACATAATCTTGGCCTCTTCGCGCTTCGCCTTCGCCCGATCAAGAACCTCAGCAAAATCCTCTTGTGAACAAAGCAGCTTGACACGATCACACGCCGAAACCATGTCGTATCGAAGCAAATCTTGAAAATTTTGGGATTCCAAAAATTCCAAAGGAACCTAGTAACGTACCTTCCCTTTGTCCACATGTATGGCAAAATATACTATTGGAGCCAGTCTTGGCGATTTGTGCTTCAACCTTGCGATGATCATCTGAAGCACTCTTGTAATTCTCGCTATTGTACACTCTTTTTTTTTTCTTTGCTTCTCAGGAATCGCTGGGAACTTTAGCGCGATCACAATGCAAGAAACTAATTGGATTAAACCAACATTACCCACGAAAATTATTCTATTTCAAGTGGACAAATAAAAATTTGGGAAAGAAAAAATTATATGGACAAAATTTTGCTACAAAACCTTCACAAGTAATACTAAATATTATTTTCTATTGACTAAACTACTCCTCACATATCCAAAAATTTACACATAGATAAAATAACTTCAACAAAAAGAAAGAATGAAAAGGAAAAATATCAATAATTGCGTTCATATTCTGCATCTACCAAAAAAAAAAAAAATTTCATTAAATTGTAGCATGGTCCTAAAACCTTTCTTGTGTGACATACGCTTAGCCTCTTTACATTCCAACTTGGCCAGATCCATCGCTCTCTCAGAAAAACCACCGTGAGCATGGTAGCTTGATGCGCTTCTGCTCCAAATGAATATGGTCTTCAAAATTATCAAACAAAGCTCGGAAGATCTTACAATCTAAATATGCCAGAGGAACCGAATAACGTTTCTCCTCTTCATCCATATATACTATAAAGTATCCTTTCCGAGCCATAAACCACTCGACTGATCTCAAACTTTTCAGCATTCTTGTCCTTCGTGAATGTTGGGAAATTTCAGTAAGCTCAATAGGCTAGAAAGATTGATTCTGGCAGACTAAAAAAGGTCAATTGCAATTCTTGTAGTGTAATTATATATAGATTGCTTCCAATACAAGTAGTCTTTCTAGTAGAATTAGGATTTTTTTTTCTTATGACATAGTTTTCTAAAGTTTGAAAGATGAGGTCATGATCTACTCTTACTACAAATTTGAAAACGTGCCATGTCTATAGTATACATAAGCTCTTTCATTTACTAATATTTAATTACTTGAAGAAAAAGTAATTGAAAAATTCAACAAATTCTTCCTTGGGTGCAATACTCGTGCAGCGCAAGAAAATAAATAGAGAGAGTTCAAATAGTCGCCTATTATATTGATTTTCATTTTTCATATCCACAATTTCAGCCATTATATGAGCATATAGTATTTGTATTTTAGGATCGCTTATTTCCATCATCTCTATTATAAAATTCAAAGAGGATTTCAAATTTTTAAGGGATCACAATCTCTTTCCATCTTTCCGAAAATATCTTCACTTAGTTATTCTATGGATGCTACATCAATGGACCAACATAAATTAATATTTTTATTTTATCTATCACATGGTCCAATTTTAAAATTTGAACTTTTTCCATCTTATCAAGTATTTGACCAAAGAAACTTTCAAATCTTGAAATATTTTACTCTTTTCCCATACATATGTCAATAATTACTACAAATTAATTAATAATATATATGTTTCATTATAAAAGCTCAACATATTTTACATGTCAAATTTGCGTACACGTAACCCATGCAATTTCGCTTGTATATACAGCAAATGAGCGGTTTCTATTCAACCTCAAACTTTTCTTGTTTAGGAAATTTTGTGATTGCCCATGCTCCCTTGAAATATATCACAATGGCCAATAGTCAATTCACGATAAATTATTTGATTATTATAATTAACATACTAAACTGAATGTGTTTTCAAATTTGATTAATCTCACGCAAAACCCATTGGATTTGATGGTGTTCTGCACCGGTGGATTACCAGAATATATGCCTCAAGGGCAAAGAAAAGACTTTTACAGCCGTACCTTTTGTCCCTATTTGAATATTACTTTGAAACAAACTCTACTCTATTTTAGGCCCATCTGTGTAACTTTTATTTTATTTCCCTTTCTTTTGAAATAGCAATTAGGTGATATCATGAATCAATTTTCACTCATCGGACTAAGTCTATTTCTCGAATTCAGTTAGAGATATGCCATCCACGACGAGAATAGAGGATTCACCAAATTCTTACTAAAAACCCAACCCCAAGTGAGTCCACCATGTAACAAACCGGATTTAGACTTCACATTTTTCAAAATTCAAAATGGCCATCTCCTCGGGTTAGCATGTGGTTTAATAAAAACGAGATTGTTAACATGTGGGCAGATTTTGACATCTATCTGATGTAGATGCTTTGGGACTTTTATAATTTTGGATGATTATTCTTCATTTTCTTCATGTCTTGGTCATATATGAGGCGAATTAATCATCAACTCGCATCATGGCGCCCTTGCGAGTGATTAGTTTTCTTTTTTCTAAATGGATAGTCGGGTTCTTCGAGTGCTCGATAATTGAGTACTTAATGATCATGTATTTCCAATACTTAGATTAAACCGCATGAAATAACTGTAGGATTATGTGAGAACGCTCGATTTGAAATTAATCTATGCTTTTTATATATATACTAGAAAGATAGAAATTGCATATCAAGTTTCATAATAATATTCTTCTGTCGAACCTTGAAATTACTTTATTGTCATTGCAAAAACCTTTAGTGCAAAATATATACTAAAGATTGTCTCTTTCAATCAAACTACTTACATTATATAGCCAGATTTCGAAGATATTCACGAATTGAGGCCCAAGTCTAATAGTTGCATAAGGGCAACACAAAATCGACCAACATCCGAAGCTATTCACCTGCGGAATTAAGAAGCACATAATCCCATTACTTTTTCCTCACATGCATTTTTAGTCTCTTCAAGTTCTGCCTTCGCTTGATTAATAGCCTCGTCGAAATCCTCTTGCGAACAAAGTAGCTCGATACGGTCATGCTCCGAGACAATTTGATCTTGAAGCAATTCTGATGACTTTCGGCATTTCAAATTTGATCTGGAAGCAATTCTTATGACTTTCGGCATTTCAAATATTCCAAAGGAATGACGGAACGCGTCTCCTCTTCACCCACATACACGGCAAAACATCCTCTTGGAGTCCCCTTCGACTCTTCGTGTTCCGACATTTGGATGATCGAGCAAAGCTTTCCCGCGATCGTTGTCGCCATTGAACTCCTTTTTTCTTTTTCCTCGTGAAATCACCACGCCAGAGGTTTGACAACAACCTAGATATAACCAGCGAGGCATATGATGATCGTTGTTTCATAATGATATTCAACTTCCGCTTCTGTGATGCAAGAAAACGTGGTCATCAACGGGAGCAGACAGTATAAAAAGAAAAAAAAGCTGGGGGCACACTCAGTACGCGAGAAAAGAGAAATCTATGGGAGGAATCTTGGCCGACCCTCCTACGGCCGAGCCGCTTAATTGGCGGTGCCACCCTTTGGCTGTTCTGTGACCTAGACGCCGTCTACTGCTGCTTCCCGTCGTTGCCCGCTGGACCAACAACGATCAGCCTTGCCGTGATCCCTCCCGACCACAAAATAATGATAAAGTCCCGGCCTTATCGATTCCTCGCCATTGACGAGCGGTTTCTGTCCCTGTTCCGCCGTTGCCGTGTCAAGCCAACAAGACTGAATCATCTCTGTCCCTGCTGTCCCGAGACCCCACGACGATTTTGCTGTCCAGCCGAGGCACGATATCTGACGACGACCACCCGCCAAGGAGCCTCCTGCGCCCACAATGACGATTGAAAGCCCACGACAATCAGATTTTGCTGGCTCTCACAACGATTTGCTTAGCGAAACTGAGAGGAGACGGCCACACTGAGGGAGAGAGAAATCGCGAGTGGGTCATCTCTCCGAGCTTCACTTACCCAGGAGAGAGAGAGAGAGAGGAGAGAATTGCTTTTCACGAAAAAGGGAGGAGACGACCAAAAAGAAGGCAAAGGTCCTGTGCAGAATGTTCCTCCCCCCCCCGGCCCCCCACACTGCCGCTGAGCTATCGCTGCTCCATCCATCTTGCAATCATAGCTAGCTCCGTTACTCTGACGCTCTTCCAGGCGATTCCCGGTTCCACACCGCACAGGAATCGAATCCGCTTTGCTAGGTTTTACTCCTCCTGTCGTTGTTCTTCATCCACGACGACGCACTTGACCGAGAGACCCCATTGTCGTTCCTTTTCCTTTTTGCACGTTTTCCGAACCACCATGTGAAACCGCTGCCGCTGCCGAGCTCCGTGACCGTGCAGCCTGCTGCACCGTGACTGAGCCTGCTGCCCTGATTCCGGTCTGATCACCCAAGTTCAAATTGGGAAAGTTAATTTTCAAATTAGGTAATTACCTTATCCTTAATTGATTCGAAATATTTGATTGCCTATTTCGAACTATTGCTATTTTTCTCAGAATATTGAATTAAATATGCATATCCACTAAATCCAAAAAGCACCCCACTTTCCTAACTTAATAACGTGCTTGGATGGCTACCTGATTTCTAACTACGAGATATGATACTTGGTGGCACGGAAATCTTTCATCCATATTCTTAACCACTTGGATTTGATCCTTAGCTTATTCCGTTTCCTAAATAAGTTTTGTGGATTTCATTATTTGATTGAATAGTCATCATGTTGCTTGATTATTGTTAAAAGAAAATTAAAAAAGAAGAAGATAGAATTCGATTTAATTTTTGTTAATAGCATTGCTTGTTTTAGATTATGTAATTTATTTATTCTGGATTTCAAGAATAAAAAATATAAAAAAAAAACATTGCTTAAAATAGATCAAATTTCTTTTTCTTAATTTAAATTGCATGTTCTTAATTACGAATTTTAATTTTAAAAAATAGAAAAAATATCATGTGCATGTCACGTAAAATTAGTTCATCAATTGCATGTCATTTATTAATTGCATGTTTAGTGTCATTAAATTGAAATGTGTGACATATTAGGATTGTTAGATTATTTATTGTCCATCATTAAAATTATGTCATATAGTTTACACATTATGTTGCATCTCGCATGTCGATCATTGCATTTCGAATAATTGCATTGCATTGTAGTAGATTAGATTTTATTAAATAAGTGAAAATCCTAAGAATTGAGAGATTACATCTTAATAATAAAAAGGGCAAAGAACACTTGGAATACCAAAATTTGACATGAGAAGACACTTAAGAGCGAAAAAAAAGTGTTATGAAAGTGACATATTTCTTTGAAAAATCGGACACTAAGTGCCAAGTTTGGCGAAGGTGACTAGAAATCCTTTGTAGCAACTTTTTAATAATATAACTTGCGTACGTGGCACGCCGGAAAGCTGAGTTAGCAATAAAGAACTAAAATGACGTTTTGTCTTCTTTTTTTTTTTAATTATATAATTTTAATATAAATATTAATTAAATTAAATATATTTATATCTATTTAAAAAAAAAAAAAAAAGGAGGATGAGGCAGAAGGCGAGGGCTGAGCCCTCACCTTTTGCAATCTTCATCTTCTTCTTTTTTACATTTTTAAATTTAATTTAATTAATATTCATATTAATTATCTAGCCACTTTAGCAAAATGATGTTATATTTGCATTTGTTTAGCCACGATAGCATGCAAAATAATATCGTTTTTCACTTGTCTCATCGAAAAATCGCAATGTCAGCATTTTGGTCGAACTTTCTCGCCATCAGCACATAACCGATCTATTTTGTTTTGATTTTAGTATCTAAGTGTCACTTTCTTAACTTTTGGTACTTAAATATCTCTACACTCTAGGGGTTCGGGTGTCTAATAAAATGAAAATGAATTCAAGCTATCTAGTAGACATTTTTTTTCATAAAAAGAACGGTATCAAAAGAAATCTAGTGTAATGAAATCCTCATATGTAAAATTCATGGTTTGTAGGAGTAAAAGTAAAACTCATTTTGACTTTGCTTGGGTTCTAATCGACCCCCCCCAATAAATTGATTAGTGATGATTTCATTTTGAAAATCACTTGCATGTTAACAACTTGAACCATAAGTTGCAAATTGATATGGGCTTGGGAGAGCCCAAGTTAGGTATAGGCTTAATAATCCATTAATTGAATCCCTAAATGGTACACCATGAGACTAGGTTGCAACACCTATACCAATATAAAATGACATCTGACTCTTGATCTTGCATTTTCCATCAATATGGATGCTAGCCAGCCTTTCTTTCGGTCTTGAAAGCTTAGCTAAAGGTTGTAAAACTCTCTGCTTCAAAAACAGTATTTTATCCCTTTGTGGGGAGAATGATAATGCGAGAAGCGGCAGAGCATCAACTATATCTCTAATTTCTGGTGGAGGAAGAAAATATGCATCGCCCAAAGCTAAATTTGCATTAGTTGATTCATAATGAGTACTCCGTGTACAGGAATTGTATAGCAACAATAACCCTAAAAGATTAAATCCAAGATCAATTGAGTGCATGCTGCAGAAAGTTGTGTCGCTGATCTTTACACGACCCACTTACCTATTATAGTCCATAATCAATCACGAACATAACCTCTTTGAAAGAGAATTAGCCTAAAAAAGACATTTCTTTTTACCAAACACCCCTATCTTGTATTTGTTGGATATTTTAGCAGTTTTGAAATATTTATTAGAAGTTATGACTACCATGAAAACCATAGTTTTTGTAACTGAGTTGCAACGTCATATCACAGCTTTCTAATGGTCATATAAGAGCTTTTCACAGCTTTTTAAATACTTCATGACGGCTTTATAACATTTGATTTATTTATTTTTCATTATTTTATAACAGCTATAAAATTATCATATTTTTTTTTAATTACCAAATTTATTTATAATAGTTTTCAAACGGCTCTCTCTTCCTTTTACGTAGAGATAGTTACTTTGAACATGATTGCAAAGTTATATAGGTACATCAAAAATAGAATATTCTTAATTTTCTTTTCATATCTTTTCTTTTCTTTATGGGGTTATACATATAACGTTGTTCTTGTGTCCTATTATTCAATGTAGAATAAAGAATAAGGCCTTTTGTATCTTGGTAGGATAGCTGCTAAAATCTTATACACCAAGTTTCGTACTCCAATGGGTTAAATTTTCCTTAAGGACAATGCTTGCACGTATCATACAATTGATTTTATTTTCTAATCTTTTTAAATATATTTCCAACAATAATTATTAATTTTCTGTTATTTAATACTTTTCCAACAATAATTACTCCCCCAATTGTCACCGCCTCAATCTCACCAACTGTAGTTCCTCACTGTGGACCGTTGCATGTCTATCTCACTTGCCACAAACTTCCACTAGATGCATTCATAGAAAAATTGGCCTATCTCCTCCGGTGTCCACCCCAGCATCTCCGACAATGTAATGAAGAAGAGCAACCATGCACATGACCATAGTGAACAAGAAGGCAGCCCCGCTTAGGGTGATCACCTTCTTTAATAGTAAGGATGCTAAGGATGCCCAATGTTATGATTGCAACATTCACTGACTCTGATCATCAACAACTACCGTTGAGCTCCCATTACTGGCCACCTCAAGCTCGATCATAACTAAAATAGAGAGGCTTAGGCACAACAACAAAGCGTTATTCTCCAGCTATAAAGACATTGCATGGTAGCTTGTTAATTTCTCTATTCTTTTATTCTTTTGTTTCCCGGAATAAAAAAAAAAGAACAGAAATTCGTTTGAAAATATTAACTAGTTTTTCTATTTCCTTGAAGAGAAAAGTAACTAGAGAATAGATTTGGAACAAAAACAAAACATGGAAAATAATAGCTTCTTGTTTCTTAAAATAATTTCGAGAATTAAATAATTTTTTTCCTTTTTTTTCTCTTCTTCCTCATCTCTCTTTGTGGTTTGTCAATGAAAGAACAAAATAGAACTGTCAAAAATAGAACTGTCAAAAATAGATGTGGACATAGTAGCACCCGAAAAAACAAGGATCAACAGAAGTTCTCAATAAGCTAGATTTTTTTTTTTTGAACAAACTCAATAAGCTAGATTTAATTATCGAGAGTATGATGCAATTTTTACCATGATCTATCACCAAAAGCATTAGAAGATTTACATAACCAAAAAGCTATGCAAAACAAGAGATTGACTAGAAGAACTCTAAGAAGCATTCGAGAAGACATTTTTGTCGTTGTCTCTTACAAATTAAGTTAACATATGAACATATACTGAGTTTCATGATATGCACATCACTGGCTGTTTTGTTACAAAGAGAAGTCTTTCAACATGAAATGGAGCAACCTTGCTACTATCTTCTGCCTCCAAACTGGCTGACAAAGGTGTAGATTTCGACACCATCCTCTAATCTCAACTATAGGCTACGGCGAAATATAAATGAATTTGAAGTGCCACTACTACCACTAAGTCATGTCCCTAAGAAATTATTGATCAAGTGAAGATAACTTCCTCATTGCTATTCCATTTTGTAGAAGTTGATCGTAAGGTGGTCGATACTTACTGCATGAGGGGTTTGATTGTCGGTATTGTGATTGCCTTCGTAGAGGAACTGTAGGGTTTGCACATCCAGTTGCCGCCTTTCGCTGTATATATCGAACAACCTAGATAGCCTCGCTCTCCTGTCAAAAAACATTTTCCCTTGTATTTATAGAATAGGTTTCTGCTTTCCTTTCGTATCCGGCTAATTGGATGCTAACACCAACGCGAATTGGGGCATTATGAATCAATTAAAGATACTTTACGTGGCTTGAATACTTGTGACGTAAGTACACATCGATATACGTTAATTTATGTTCATTTTCAAACAACTCATATCTTTTCATCAGGCCAGGTTCGTTGACAAAATTCAAGTATTATTTTAGCATTTAAAATGAGTCGTTTTAATTGCCATTTCAAAGAGGGGCATCCGTCGATAGCTGATTTTTTTTTTTTTTTTTTTTTTGGTCGACAACACTAGGCACACATTTTTTGGAACAAAAAGATAAAGATCAATAGTATACAAACAAAAAATGATAAGCAAATAAACAACCAAAAAATTTTAAAAATGAAAAGAAAAGAAGAACAATTTGGTTTTGGTCCCACTCGCACGGCCCACAGACGATCCAAAACCATTAAAGGCACGAAGAGGAGAGCCCTCATTGTCAACTGACAATAGCATCCACCATCAACGATCTCCGGACACCGTTCGCTATCTCCCATCATCAATTGCCGCTGTTGAGCTCCCATTGTTGGCCACCTCAAGCTCGATCGCAATTGGAACAAAGAGAATCGAGCATAACTACAAAGCGTTATTCTTTAGCTATCAAGGCTTTTGCATGGCAACTTGTCAATTTCACTGTTCTTTAGTTCTTTTGTTCCCTGGAACCCCCAAAAAAAAAAAAAAAGGGTTAATACCCTGAAAAACCCTAAACTGGTACACTTATAACAAATTTACCCCAAACTATTTTTTACCACCAAAAACCCAAAACCGGTATACCTTTGACAAATTTATTCAAAACTGGTACATTTGTGACAAATTTACCCTATGTTGGTTTTCATTAAATTTTATTCTCAAATTATTAAGTTAAATAACACGTGACAATTAACCGGTATACCAATTTAAGATTTTACGCTCCGTTTATCACAGTTTACAATTTTTATGATTTTTTTTTGTGGTATTAATCCAATTTAGCATAGGGTTTATTTATCAAAAATTTACCAGTTTAGGGTTTTTTACAGTCGATAAATTAGTTTGGGGTAAATTTGTCATAAATGTACCAGTTTAGGGTTTTTTATAGTCAGTCGGGGTAAATTTGTCACAAGTTTACTAGTTTGGGGTTTTTTATGGTAAAAAAAATAGTTTAGGGTAAATTTGTTACAATTGTACCAGTCTGGGGTTTTTCAGGGTATTAACCAAAAAAAAAAAAAAATATCTGTTTGGTAATATCAACTAATTTTTCTATTCCCTAAAATATAAAAGTAACTGGAGAATAGATTTGGAACAAAAAAATGAAGTAGAAAAAAATAATTTCTTATTTCCAAGAACAATTTCTAGAAATAAAAGAAAGATCCCAATGTCTAATATTGATTCAAGATAAAGCAAATCTTTGCATTGAAAGCTTGGCCATCTTAACATGAAGCAAATTGCCAAGACCTCATCCAAAAATCTTGTTCATGGACTGCCCAACCTGAAGTATCAAAAGTCTGACTTATGCACACCATGTGTGTTGGGAAAACATGTTAGAAGCTCTTTTAAACCAATAAATCATATTTCTACTAATTGTGTTTTGCAGCTTCTGCATATAGATCTCTTTAGACAAACCAGAACTCAAAGTATTGATGGAAAGAGATATTGCCTAGTAATTAAGGATGATTATTCACGATTTACTTGGATTCACTTTTTGGCAAGTAACTTTAAAACATTTTCTTACTTTTCAAAGTTTGCAAAAAAAGTTCAGAATGAGAAATGATATGCAATTTCAAGCATACGGACAGACCATGGAGGTGAGTTTGAAAATCAAGACTTTGCCAAATTCTATGATGAATCTGGTTTTCAGCATGTTTTCTCTTCTCCATATACTCTAGAACAAAATGGAGTTGTGAAAAGAAAAAATAGATCTCTGCAAGAAATGACAAGAACTATTTTAATTAAAATAATATTACTTCTCATTTTTTGGCTGAAGCAGTTTCTACAGCTTGTTATATTATTAACAAAGTATTCTTAAGGCCTATTCTAGAGAAAACTCCCTATGAGTTATTCAAAGGAAAGAAATCAATTGTTTTTTTATTTCTTGTGTTTGGTTGCAAATGTTTTATTTTGAAAAATACAAATGATCGAATTGGTAAGTTTGAAGAGAAATCAAACAAAGGAATTTTCCTTGGCCACTCAACCTCAAGTAAACCCTATAGATTATTCAACAAGAAGACTCAGTTTGTGGAAGAATCTATAAATGTCAAATTCCAAGACTTTTTGC
Source organism: Eucalyptus globulus (assembly GCA_014182545.1). Classification (NCBI taxonomy): domain Eukaryota; kingdom Viridiplantae; phylum Streptophyta; class Magnoliopsida; order Myrtales; family Myrtaceae; genus Eucalyptus; species Eucalyptus globulus. The sequence continues at coordinate 35,587,045 of CM024724.1, forward strand.
AGAATCAATTGACTCTGACTCAACCTGAAGAATTTGAACCTGCTTCGGACTTTACAAAATCTACCTCCCTTGAAGTAGCTCAGACTTCTGAAGATCAACAACAACGGAAGGAACAACTGAATTAGAAGATCAGCAAACTGTTAGACCGATCAGTAACTGGAAGCATAAGTCTAATCATCCCAAGGAACTCATCATCGGCAACATTGATGAAGGGATTTGCACCAGATCCAAAAGGTAAGAAGAGTCTAGTGCTCTAACACTTATTTTGAAATAGAGCCTGAAAGCATTAAAGAGGCCTTAGCTAACGAAAGCTAGATTGAAGCTATGCAATAAAAACTCAGACAGTTTAGCATCAACGATGTGTGGGAATTAACTCCTAAATCGAAAGGTAAATCCATTATTGGAGCTAAATAGGTTTTGAGGAACAAAATGGACGAAAAAGGAAAAGCGGTCATAAACAAAGAAAGACTCGTGGCCAAAGGATATACGCAAGAAGAAGGAATAGACTATGATGAGACATACACACCAATAGCAAGGTTAGAAGCAATTAGATTATTACTTGCCTTCGCTTGTTATAAAAATTTAAGGTTATTCCAAATGGATGTCAAAAGCGCATTTCTAAATGGATTTATCCAAGAAGAAGTCTATGTGGAACAACCTCCTGGATTTGAAGATTCAAAGAGACCAGACTCAGTATTTAGACTGAAGAAAGCTCTATATGGATTAAAACAAGCACCTCGAGCTTGGTACGATAAGTTAAGTAAGTTTCTAATTCATAATGGTTTTGTTAAAGGTAAAATGGATACTGCATTATTTATTAAAAGAGAAGGTAAATATTTTCTACTCGTTCAAATCTATGTTGATGATTGTGGCATCCCAAAATTCAAGACAACCTCTAGAGGAATTAAAACCCATAATTAGGTAATGAAATTATCTATGGTTTATGCTTTAGCCATTAGTTTTCTCTTAAGGCTAAGTAATATATGCTTGTGTTCATGAATTTTTGAAATTAGGACTATGGGATAAATTAATGATAAAAATCTATGCTTGGCTATGCACTTTATGGACTAAGTTCCTATAGATAAAATGTTACAAGATTTTTGGCCATGTGGAATTTAGTAATTAAATTCTTAAAGGAAGAATAGAAAAGGGGAAAATTTGATTTTTATTTAGGTTTGGGCCTTAGGCCCAAAGGTGGATTTTAATGGGCCAAGTTGGCCAGCCCATTGAAGCCCACGAATGGGATGTCGTCGGCCACAAAGGAGGCCGGCCCAAATGCCCCAAGCCCAAGCCCAAAAGCCCATTGCATGTGTCATGACAAGTGGCACAAAGGGAGATGGCATGCATTGGCCATTGGGGAGGCAAGCTAATGATGAGGATTTGGGAAAATAAAAGGAAGAGGAGAGAGAGGGGGTGGCCGGTTGGCTATTCGGCCAAGTGAGAGAGAGAACCGTGCGAGAGAGAGAGAGAGAGAGAGAGAGAGAGAGAGAGTGAGTGAGGCTGAGAGAGGAGAAGCCGAGAGGAAGGAGCTCGCCGTCCGTCCACCCGTCGCCGCCGGTTTGCCGCCCGATCGCCGCCGTGTGCTTGTCACTAGCTCAGTCTAGAGGCAAGTTGGGATCCTTTTTCTACTCTTGCATGTGTGTGTTGCATGTATGTTTGGAGTAGTGTCGAATTTTGGGTGATTAGAAGGGAGAAACCGAAGCTAGAATGACTTGTTCTTGAGTGATGTTACTGTTTTCGTGAGATCCACCTGACCCAGAATATTGTGAGAGCTTGCATGCATGTTTCGAGTTCGATTTTGACCTTTATTTCTTCATGAAAGTTGTATCCAACATCTTAAAATACAATATACTAAAATTCGGTAAAAAATTATGGAGAATTAAGGGGTCACACTCTCATTCTACGGAGACACCAGATCTGGAACGATTTCACTGGCCTTTCGGTGGATTTGTGGTTGCATGTTGATTTTTACTAAGAATATATTTTCGACTTCTTCATGAAACTTGTAGAGAACATCTTGAATTTTAACATACTCAAATTTGAAGTAAAATGAACAAGTGTAGCCTAGTGAAACAACTTACTCTTGAAAACCGTAGATCTGGAGACGCGGTACAGGATACCCAAGACTTCATGGAGCCGTATGATGACTATAATCTGGAAATTTGACTTAGATCCCTTAATGAAACTTGTAGGGGACCTCTTAAAGTAAAACATATACAAATTTCAGAGGAAAATAAGAAGAATATGTGGGTGAAAATGCAGTATTTCGGAGAAACATACACTGGACGTTTCTGTGTTAGATCCAGAAGATTCGTATGACTATAGAAAATAATATAAAAATAATTTGGCTTAGAAATCTTCGTGAAAAATCTACTTTAGTGTCTTGGCTATAACCTGGTAAACGTTCGTAATTTTTGGAGGTTGTTTGGATATTTTAGTCAAATTATTTCGGAAACTATGCATTCTGTTTTCATCCGAAATTACATGCTGTATTTGTGTGAATTATAATTTTTGTGTGGAATTCTATTGGCCATGTGTTTTTCATGAAATCATTATCCTATTGTCTTTTCTATCACTTGCCTTAATTTCATGATTTTTGAGAATCATATGGATAATTAATTTAAATATTTTCGAAAATGGTACAAGCTGGAATTTAAATAAATTTCAAAAAGGGCATGATAAATGGATTATTTTAAATTGTACGAATTCCATAAATTTTATTTTTATGAATGATTGTATCTTGCTGCATGTATGATGATGACTGATAATGCATGTATAGATCGAAGGATGAAAGTGATTTTGTTTGCCATTCATCATGTGCCATGCTGAATTGAGACCTAAATTGGTGAACGTGAATAATGATAAATGAGGAAATTATTTGTGGTGGATGATAATGCCTTGGGAGTATCAGGATGCCCGGGATGGGGGGTGTCGGATGCCTGGAATGTATAGAGATACATAGCTGGATGGCCTCGGGAGTTTCGAGATGCCCGGAATGGTTGGGTGCCGAAAGCCTCGGAGGTCTTTGCCCGAGGAGATGCCTCGTGATGCAAGTTAGGATGCGAGATGCCCGGAAAGTGAGGGTGCTGGATGCCCGGTGGCCTTAAATGGCTGAATGCCGGAGGTTTTCTCGCGATGCTAGGATGGAGTGCGAGTGTAAAGTATGGGATGAAATTGATGATCCCGAGTAAGAGTGATGTGGTGATCGAAGTGAAAGTTAAAAGTGGAAATTGAATCATGCATATATGATATGATGATGATCACTTATGGCATGATGATATGCATATATGATATGATATGATGATGATCACTTATGGCATGATGATATGCATATATGATATGATATGATGATGATCACTTATGACATGATGATATGCATATATGATATGATATGATGACGATCACTTATGGCATGATGACATGTGTATGATATGATGATGACCTATGATATGATGATACATGTGTATGACATGATGATGATAACCTATGACATGATGGCATGTATGTGTTATGATTGTGATAAAGATGTATGATGGTATATGCATGGCTTCAAGGTAAGTAATGCCTAGAATGCATGTGTGACATGTATTATGCTATGATTGTATTGCATGATGCTTTGAGTGGTTATTGGATCTTTTACCTGCTGAGTGGCTGTACTCACTCCTTTGGGGACCAATATTTCAGATTAGTAGGATGCTGCTCCCTGCTGTCACGAGGGGCGTATTTTATGGCCTACCTTCCGATGTAGAGGTCGAGTGCGAGGAGTTTGACTGTCCCTCCGTTCCTGGACTGACGTATATTCGAGTGCGCTATTTAGTTATGTACGATGTGGGCCTGGCTGGGGGCCCTGTTATCCAGGAGTTCATATCCGTCCATGTTCGCCGAGACGGAGCGATGCGTGGGATGTTACCGCCGCCACCGCCTGATGTACCGAGATGGGTGTGAGGGCCTGTACGTGACAAGTAGGAGCTGAAACTTTTTGGGATGGTTAGCCGACACTAGTGATGGGGGATCTTGCATGTGAGTCATAGTAGGTCGACTGTTTCTTTTTGGGGTTTAGGCCGAATGTGGCTTCATGTCCTAGCCTTTCTTTTGATGTATCGACCCAAGGAAGCCCATCTTGAAAATATGTAAATAAAGTGTCATGGCTTTGTTTTTATCATGATGTTTAGTGGTGTGCAATTGTATCATGGTAATGGAGGGGGAGATGGTGATGCTAAATTTTGCTTCCACTATGTGAGTCGCGCTGGGACCGTTTTTTTTTATTTAAAAAAAGTGTCTATGATTTACGACGCTTCTTCTAAGAGATGAAATCAGGTGTAACGTTTGGTGCCTGTGGCAACCTAAGAGGGATTCGGGGTGCCACAATGATATCATATTTGGATCACCTAATGAAAACCTATGTAAGAAGTTTTCTAAATCTATGCAAGATGAATTTGAGATGAGCATGATGGGTGAACTATCTTTCTTTCTCGGATTACAAGTGAAGCAATTAAAGGAAGTAATTTTCATTCACCAAGAAAAATATGCAAATGATCTCGTTAAAAAGTTCGGATTGGAGAATTGCAAAAAGACTAAGATACCAATGTCAAGTTCTTCAAAGCTAGACAAAGATGAAGAAGGGAAGAAAGTTAACCAAAAGCTTTACGGGAGCATTATTGGTTCACTCATTTATCTTCTTTGCTTCTAGACTTGACATTTTGTTTAGTGTTTGCATCTATGCAAGATTTCAATCAAATCCCAAAGAATCTCATCTAAGTGCTGCAAAACGCATCATCAAATACGTTGCAATTACTTCAAATTTAGGTTTGTGGTATTCCAAAGAAGGAGACTTTACCCTCCTTGGATATTTAAATGTAGATTTAACAGGTTGTAGAGTTAATAGAAATAGTACTTCTAGTACGTGTCAATTGCTGGGAAACAGGACAGTATCTTGGTTCTCAAGGAAGCAAAGTAATGTAGCTCTTTTAACAGCAAAAGTAGAGTATGTGGCTCTTGAAAGTTGCTATTCTCAAATCTTGTGGATAAAGCAACAACTAAGAGACTTTGGAATCGAAGACTCGTGCACCGAGATCAAATGTGGCAACACCAGTGCAATCAATCTTACAAAGAATCTAATTCTCTACTCAAGAGTAAAACACATAGAGATTTGACATCATTTCATTAGAGATCGTGTTCAGAATGGAGAAGTTATGATACAGTTCATCAATTCAAAGAATCAACTAGCAAACATATTTACAAAGCCTCTTAAGAAAAGCCAATTTAAGTCTATTCGCACTGGACTAAACATCATAAATTTTATCCAGTAAAGTCTGAAGGTGCGCAAACTCAAAGGTAAAATCTAAAAGTGTTCAGACTCAAAAAACCAAGAGTTACGACTGTAAGTTATTTCATACTGGTAATTTTAGTTAAAGATTTAAAAAGGTACAGTCTCTTTTTAATCGCTAATTGATTCTTATATTTTTAGAAATTATCTTTTCTGAGTCTTTGAATTTATGGTAGTTTTTCTTTTTCAAAAATGTAGTTTTATTTATTCCTTTATAACGATTCGTATACCCCGGTTTGTTTGCTTTATATATTGTTGTTTTTCCTCCTCGTTTTCACTCACAAACCCTAAAACACAGAAGCTCACTTTGTTACTTTTTCTCATTAGTTTAATCCATAAAGTTCTCATCTTTTTCGTGAATCGAGTTCAAGAAATCTCTCAAAGATTGTGACAATGTCTTCCCAAAGAAAGTCCTAGGATCGCAAGCAGGGGACCACAGCATATGCGCGAGGGTCCTACACACTTTAATCTAATCGAGGAAGAAGACTCTCCAAGGCATTAGCAAAGTCAACAACAACATTCTCAACCACGCCATTCTTCTCAGGCTAGAACTAAAGCGCCTTCGCAACAAGAAGCAAATGAAGAAATCATTGAGAATGTAGAACCTGTAAGGACTCTTAAGCCCGCATTTCTTTTCAAACTTTACACCACTTTGAAGGAAGGTGGTTCTCCAATGACCTTTATTGATGAGTTTTTGAGCGAAAAAGGGTACAAAAATGAACTCATTTTTTAAGGATGATGGAGAGTTTGGGCATTGCTACTACTGGTTCGGCAGAAAGGGCTTTTGCAAATTTCCCAAGTGATATGCGGTTTGGATCATTTAATCAACCTAAAGGAAAAGATGATATGAGAGGATGTTCACACATTTTAAGCCAAGGATGGGTGTCGTTGCGAACATTCGTGGTCCAAGAATGGTTCTTTTTTGTTTTAAGAAGCATGAGCAAGCTTATTCTAAATTGCTGAAGCGAGGGGTGATGAACCTTAAGAGTGGTGATTTTGATCTTCTCGATTCATTGAACGTGAAGTTACGGGAGAAGTTTTCATTGCTTCAACTCGAATAGTTCTGCTCTGAAAAAACTGTTGCTCATCCGGAACTTATAGCTTATTTTTATTCTATTCTATCCTTTTTAGATGCGAATATATTTTCCTTTAGTGTTAGGGACCAGGATTTTGTGGTGGATGTGGACACTCTGGCTGATGTGGTTAGGGTGGAAAGAGGGAGTTTCCAACCAATCAGTGTGTCTATTGCTCGTGCTTCCTTGGCGCTTGTTTGAGATAGAATTGCTGAAGGCAGGATTTCTTACAACAGGATGAATGCTTTCAATATCTTACTTCACAAGATTGTCATTAACTGTCTCAAACCCAAATCCACATCAAAGACTGATGTCTCAAACTCTTAAGCAAAGCCGATGTACGCCATTTACATTGGTTTTAAGTTCTCTCTGCCTCACACTATCCTTATGCACATGTATAGGACAGTGGCAAAGGACAAAGGTCAACACCCTTATTATTCTCTTATCACTTGTTTGTTCAGACATCTTAACATTTAGCCTTCTAAAATTCTGTGTGTTTGAACCATTGATCTAATGGTAGTGGGACTAAAGATGGTTTCCAAGATGTGTTTGAAAGAGCTAAACAAGGTTTTGGAGCGCTTTAAGGAGAAGACCCCTGTCAAGGCACGACAAGACTTTACGGCTAGAAAAAGGAAAGGCAAAGAGCCAATGACAACACCATCCAAGAAGAGAAGAGCACTCATCTTGGAGGATGAAGAAGATGAGGATGACATCACTATCTTTGCTCTTGCCTTGAAAAACTTACAGAGTGTTGTTACTGAGACAAAGGATCGAGAGAATCGAGACAAAGAAGAGACAGAGCAACGAGATGCAGAGAAAGAAGTGATGAGGGAAGAAGAAGAAGAAGAAGAAGAAGAATAAGGAAGATCAAAAGAAGAAGAGAGAGGAAAAGAACAAGCAGAAGAAGAGGATCATGGTGATTTTCGTGCAGAGGACGAAGGACAAGATCTTCATGATATTGAAGAAGAGCAAGAGCAAGAACAGTACTTTTCTCCACTTGAAGGCACTGAAACATGAGGAGTTGCTGATAAAAGATGTACTTTTTCACTTGCTTTGACTAGTGATGATATTAGTCATTCTCTTGCCGATCCAGAAGATGTGTATGCCTCTCAATTTCCTGAAAATCGTAATGAGGCTTCATCTCCAAGTTTGAATGTACATGCTGAAGTTCCATCATCAATTAATACTCCACAATCTGATCGTGCTAAAGCAAGTACTTAAACTAACAATACAACAGACTTTAAAAAGACTGCTCAAGCTTCTTCTAGACATTAAAGCTCAAGTTTCTGGGTTGGGATGTGAATTTCAGACCATGCAGAATGCTTATAGAGCCACTTCAGTTTCTTTGCACGACCAAATTCAAGCCTTTAATTTTCAAGTTCAAGCAAATGCAAAAGGTGAAGAGCTAGAACAACTGAAGGAGGATCTAAGGAAGCTAGAGGAGACTGTCAAGTTTATGGGGGATTTCCAGCTTGTTTGCATTCCCAAACAATCTTGACTTTATCCAAACTCTTTTTATGTTCTCCACTTTTTGCTGTTGACAAAAATGGGGAGAAAGTTTGTTGTAGATTTGACTATTGCCTTTGACTTTTGGACTTATCTTTGGTTTGGTTGTGAATTGGACTTTTTGACGATTTTTTGACTGTTTGAATTGATCTTTTGATATTTACAGTAACTTAGGCTGTGACAATGATTATGGAAGGATAGTTATTTTGCAGGACTAATAAGTTTTCTATGGTTACAGAATCATTACTATGCTTGTCCTAATCTACTCACCTATTATGAGATATCTTGTTTTGCTTAAGTTTTGTTTTGTAGGTCAAAAGCATTCAAATCTGGAGGAAAGTTTTATCATCATAAAAAAAAAGGGAGAGATTGTTAGAGAAAACTCTCTTATTTTGAAATTGGCAAAACATTTCCATCAATTTAGTCTGAAGACTTCAAGACTCAATTATTAAAGTCTAACGAACTTTAGACTCTGTCATCAAAGTCTGAAGACTGTAAGACTCAAGATTTAAAGTCAACCCTCATTGGAAGTTTCTTGAGCAACGAAGAGAAGACTTATCCAGATGCGAGTTTATCCTTAAAGATTCGGTTTGTACAGTTTAATGAAAATCTTACGGCTGGAGATAGCACCATGTGATCAATTATTATTATTGGAATCAATTTGGATAATCAAGATCTTTTGAAAGGCGAAGTATACTTGGAAGGTTCCACTTGTAGAAACCTAGATCCTGATTGTATGGGCGAGCAAGATTGGTGGGCTATCATCACATTCCTTAAACGACTCGAGATCTCTTGATTGATTTTGTCCAACGGGTAGATTGGAAGAACTCATTTGAAAAGTGCCAACGAATATAGAGACATGAAGGAGTATATAGGGAAGACGCTCAAGTTGTTCAAGTGTGTGCGTGAAAGAAAAATTCCAAAGTCTGAAGCTCTTAGTTATTTTCTTTCTCAATCACTGAGCTTAAATTGTACTCAAAAGAGAGATTAAATACTTGTGAGATCTTGAGAAAGTGTAGTAGAGTCTCTATACTGTGGAATTAAGGATGTGTGACTGTAAAAATCTCCTTTGGTTCATAGTAAAATCCAGCCGGTGGGCTGTCAATGCGGGAGAGTGGACGTAGGCTTAGTCTAAGCCGAACCACTATAAACATTGTGTTTCAATTCTCTTTCCCTATACTCCTTGCTTTAATTCGTAGCTTTATCTAATTGCTTATAGTCTTTTACATATTCAATCTGTTATTCTTGAAAAACAAGTTAACTTGTTGAAAGTCTAGTGAAAATTTGTTAGAACACCTATTCACCCCCCTCTAGGTGTCCTTACTAGCCCTAACACCTATAAGACTTGAAATGTGGCCTACCTCAAACTTGAATACCAAATCTCGAGCTCTCTTGATTAGGTTCCACTCTTTAATCAGTAAATGAGAAATTGAAGACTTTTGACTCAAAGCATCGTGTCACGCCCCGAACCTCGAGCGCGCCAACATCCCACCATGGTTATGTAAATGCGACATTCCCAAATAGTGTCGCCGACCCCATTCATTTGTTATTGCGCAAGCTGAACGTATTATAAAACCCTTAACAATGAAATACGGGATAGAAAAGCAGGAAGCAAATTCACAACCAATCACTTAGATAAACCAATGGAGTTATAGACGAATGCCTACAGCCAAAAGTCTACAAAAGACCGGCTCTTAAAAATGAACTGTCCTACGACCTACAAGTCGGACACGTTCTCTAATCCTCATGACTTCACCTCTGCAACTCTTCAAGGCCAACCAAAGCTATCTAGCCGCTCTGTCCACCAGGGACTTGAAATTGTAATCTCCAAATCGGGATGAGACAATATCTCAGCAAGTTCAACCCCCTAAACCCCTATTAGAAGGAAAATACGCCCCGGGTGGCCTAGCCACATCACACAAAGGCTTACCTCGCATTAGTCTTCATCTGCAGGTTAGCACAGTTTATATAAGTTAACTACGTGCAATTATGATAACCAAACAACTGCAGCACAATCACATCATCAGAACAATTCAACCACTTGGATCGTCTCAGCGATCAATCGACTCGGCCGATTACATGTCATTCTAGCAAATCAATCATTGCTCTTAATCACGGCCCTATAGAAAGGTTTAACAACCAGTGGCAATCACAGCCCCACTTGGCACAACCTTTGAAAGGTGGTAGATCCCGGCCCTATAGAAAGGTTTAACAACCAGTGGCAATCACGGCCCCACTTGGCACAACCTTTGAAAGGTGGTAGATCCCGGCCCGATGGACACGACCTCTAATAGGTGGTAATTCACGGCCCGGTTGGGCACGACCTTTATCAGGTGGCAATCCACGGCCCCACTGGGCGCGACCTTTATTAGGTGGCAATTCACGGCCCCACTGGGCGCGACCTTTATCAGGTGACAATTCACAGCCAATCTCCCATCAATTTCCACACTTAGGATTTGATAAACAATCCACATTTATCGCAATCACACTCAATTTGCCACAACTAATCATCAATTTCAAATTCTAAATACACAGCAGCGATTGGCACGAAATTCTGAGAGTTTAGGGTCCTAACAAAATTTTCGGAATTTAATAAATAATTAAATTTATTCCGAAAATAATTAAATAACAATATCCATATTTTTCACGATCCACACTCAATTTATAATATCCAACCATCAATTTCGAAATCCAAATATACAGCAGCAATCGGCACGAAATTCGAGCAACTGGGGTCAAAAATAATTTTTCCGTTTTTTTAAATAAAAATATTTTAATAATTTCGGATTATAATATAATATTATAATTTCTAGAATTTCGAAGCAATTAAATAATTCAAAATTAAAATCCTATTATGTCCCATCAAGGTTTATTATTAAATAAACTCTCTTAGCCTTTAATTAAACATGCTTTAAATTAAACAAACATCTTAATCCAATTCACAATTAAATAAACTAAACTAATCACCTAAGCTTACTTAACTTAGGCTAAGCACACTTAGGACATCATTAACCGTCTAATCAAGATTTAGTGAGTTAAACTCACTGGATTAGCAAGCCGAGCGGACCAAAATGACGAGGACGACGCGAGGATCGACTTTCCTCAAGGCGGGCTGAGCATCCGGGCTCAGGAATACCCATTTTTGCAACTACTGTGCAAGCTCGGAGGAGGGCTGTCCGGCGGCGATTCGGGCGCGGGGGTGGCGGAGATTAGCGGTGGCAACTCGGGCGGTGACTCACGGCAGCTAGGGGGGCTTCCGGTGACGTGTGGCGGCTTGAACAGCTGGACGGAGGGCTGGAGGCTCGGGGTTGCACGGGCAGCGGCGGAGCAGCGAGCTGATGTGCGGGGTGACGTGCACGAACGGGTGGTGAGCTGCGACGATGACGACGGCGTGCGAGCGGGTGGCCGGTTGGGCGTGCGAGCAGGCCGGCGAGCTGCTGGTCGATCTTCACTACCGCTGGCACGGCGACGGAGGGGCTGAGCGGAGGGAGAGATAGTCGCGAGGCTGGCGGGCACGGGACGACGCGGCTGCACCGATGGCTCGGCACAACGATGACGGACGGCGGGGGAAGCGGCGCATGGCTGGCTGGTCGATGGGCGGCTCCCCTTTGCTGGTTCTCTCTCTCCCCACCTTCTCTCTCTCCTTCCCAAGGTTGAAGATGATGGTGATGGCCCCCTTTTTGGAGATTAAATCTCCACCCTCCACTTGTCAAGCCCTCAATCCTTGGCTTCAATCAGCATGACATCATCCCCCATGATGTCATCTTCCACTATCTCCTCTCCCACAACATTCTTCAATGGGTGCAATATCATTTCCGCCGGGGTCCAAATCCTTGTACGTCCAATTTCTTCAATTTTTCTTTCAATTCTCTTCTAATTGAATCCAATTAAAATCCACAAAAATTATCCCATGATCCTAATAAGATGTGTGACATAATCGGGCTTCCAACTTCTAAATTCAATCCCAATTTTTACGGTTGAATTCAATCTGGTGCAATTTCTGCGCGCCTAATCCACTGAGTAGCTTTTAGGGAAATTTTCTTGCATCCGACCCGAGGGTGATCAGTCCCCAAGTCTGACGCGTTAAAATTCCTTAATTGCTTCACTCAATAAACTAGTTCTCTCGTGAGTGGCCAACTCTGAGAGACGAACTACATGCACAGATGAATTGTCCGACTCAATTGATTGAAAATAAAATTGAGAAAAATCGGGATGTCACAACTCTTCCCCTCTTATAAAAATTTCGTTCTCAAAATTTAAACCTTTACCGATCCTTAAATAAAAAAGGTGGGGATACAATCGTCTCATATAATCTTCTCTTTCTCAAGTTGCTCCATCTGTATCAATGCTGCCAGATCACTGCTATCTTGCCCAAACCACTTTAGATCCAAAATACTAAACACTTGCCCACTTAAAATTCCAAAGGTCTCAATACAAAATCTGTGAAGCTAAACTGGCGATTTTGAGCTGTCTCTAAACTATCTTTGATAATTGCGACTGAATCACTGATTTCTGAACTAACTCTGGACCTACGATTTTCTAATCTGTGATCTCATCTCAACCGACTGAAGTCCTGTACACTCTGCTCTGCACTAATTAAAAAGAAACTATCTGACTGATCTACTGAAACTGGGAACCTCTAGTCAAGATCTGATATAACTCTGACACTAATCTTGGCAACTACAATCACTGACTACTATACCGACCCTGACCTGTGATCTTTCTTTCCCTGACTTCATCTCAGCAATTGAGATTTTGCACTTTCTGCTATGCGCTGCTTAAGAAAGAACCATCTGAAAACTCTGCCAACTTGGAGCATCTAATCTAGATTTGAAATACACAATTCATCCCCGGCACTCCATGCAGATGAATTATATGATATACACACACTTCGGTATACCTATTCTAATCGAGATTCTTTTCATGCTGCACTAAGGCGAGCTGACTTTGTTCATCTGTCGACCACAACACCATAAGGAATCAATACTTTTCCCGACTCCTTAATAAGCTTGTCATAACATTCCATCATGCTATACTTCCATTTCCACGCAGGACTCTCTCAAGTGCTTGAAAAAGCTTTCCTGGCTTACGTTACCAAATTCTCACTTACTAATACATCCAACAATTACAACTTGTCGTCGATATGTATCTCCATACCGATCTACCAATCCCGATGATGTAGATTATGACTCATCTTCGTACTGTCTGGACAACGCTAAAGTTGCTATGATGAGCTTCCTATAAGATCTCTTCTTTAATCTCTGTATCATCAATTACACACAATCGTCCTCAGAATTTTACTGTTTTGTCTTCAGAAATCTGAAACTCAACCTCTCTCTCATCTACATTCTCTTATAGAGTCTTCTGAATTTCTAAATCTGTCCACTGAAGCATTTTGATTCGATATGAACTTTCAGCTCAATTCTGAGGGTAGTCATAAGATTCAAAAGGTGGCCTACTTTAGATTTGTAAACTAAATTTCGGACTTCCTTGAGTAAGATCCAATCCTTGAGTACCAACTGTGCAACTAAGGACTCTCGACTCAGTGCATCTGTAACTTTCCTCACCTTTCCCGAGTGATACGAAATATCATAGTCATAATCCTTAAGGAGTTCCATCCAGCAATGCTCTCTCACTTTCAACTCCTTATGAGAGAATACATACTTGAGATTTTGATGGTCAATGAAGATATGAAATCTTTCTCTATACTGATAGTGCCTCTAAATTTCCAGAACGAACATAACCACTGCAAGTTCTACAATGCGCGTCGAATAATTTAACTCACAAGATATCAATTGACGGGACGCATATGCAATAACCCTATCATGCTGCATCAACAAGCAACCCAACCTTTTAAACAACGCAGCACTGCAGATCTCATAATTTCCAGGACCAGATGGAATAGTCAGCACAGGTGCGGTAGTCAGCTCTTGCTTAAGCTCTTGAAAACTACTCTCGCACTTACCTGTCCATACGAACTTCTCTTCCTTTCTCAGTAGTCGAATCGACTACAACGCTGACGCTGAAAACCCTTCCATAAAACTTCTGTAATACCTTGCTAATCCTCAGAAACTTCTAATCTCTGTCACTGTAGTCAATCTCAGCCAACTATTCACTGCTTTAATCTCAGACGGGGTCTACAAAGATTTCTTCGGCTGAAATCACGTGACCTAGGAACGCAATACAAGTTATCTAAAACTCTCACTTGCTAAACTTAGCGTAAGATTCAAGAGTCCTCAAGGTCTTAAGTATCATCTTCTAATATCTCTCGTGCTCGTCAACACTTTTTGAACACACCAGGATAACTTCAATGAACACGATCACGACTGATTCAAGTACCCTTAAACATTCTGTTCATTAGACCCAAACAAACAGCTAAGGTGTCCATCAAACCATTCTGTTCATAACTGCTGTATCGAGCGCAAGATGCTAACTTCGGTATGTCTTTCTTCCTGATTCTCAGCGATCATACCCTGACCTCTAGTCAATCTTAAGGAATATCAACATACAAACACAACGAACCAACTTTCTTCTTCACGAATAGAACGGGTGTTCCCAAAGGTGATGCACTAGAATGTATGAATCTCCTGTCCCATAATTCCTTTTAACTCGGGTAACACCATCCGGTAAGGAGCCTTAAGGACTGGCTCTATTCCGGTTGCTAACTCAATCACGAACTCTATTTCTCTTTCTGACAGCAGACCTAGCAATTCTTTAGGAAACACTTTAGAAAACTTATGTACCACAATTAAGTTTCTCATATCCGGCTCCTCAATAGATGCCTCTATTACAGTTGCCATGCAGATTCGGTAGCCAACAACCAGAACCAGGTCATATTTAGTGACAAATAACAAGGATCGAAGTTCCTCTTCGACTCTAAGTGATTCAAAACTTTCGCACGCTAACTGAACAAACTGAATTATATCACTACTATGATTCAAAACAATAGAAAGCTCCTTGAGCCAAACCTTATTATAAATGACTTCCCAGTCATACTTAAGCAAACCCCCTTCAGGTATAACTATAGTCAGAGATTCATATTTCTATTACTTTATTACCAATCCGGAAATCCTACAACCCTCACTGAAAATTCTGCTGCACTATTCTGATAAAAACATCTCAAAAACATTATTCCCTTGATCAATGCTTGGTCGACCCATTCATGCTCTTCTAGCCATCTTAGTGGCGTCCTATTTGCAGTAACAGTGCTTACGCTCTCCTAAACTTACACAGACAATTCCTAACCCGATAGACGTGCTGGTCATATTCAAATCATGCTCCATTTTTACTCTGACACTGGGCTGACTCATGCCTCCTTTCCACAAAACTCGGCACAACATCGGTGAGTCTTATACCTCCCATCAAGTGACATCATGCACCATTCCTTGCACTGGGGTCCATTCCAAGTACCTCATTAAACATCCTGAAGCATGTTTCCTCTGTTCTTTTCTATCGACGGCGGTGATAGTAATAATTGTGACTTCATCTATTTATACGGACCATCTTTGATCAAATGACTTTACTAGCAACACCTGTAACAAGTCCTTTTCCTCTTACAATATGGAACTGATCCGTGTCCTTTCTTACAGACACAACACGCATTTATCGAGTTGAGCTCTGACTTTCCAATTCTACTCTTCCGGTTGGGTGAAATAGGGCACCTTTCTTCTGACATTGACATTTCCCCCAATTGATTTCCATTTCTGCTTAAACTGAATTTTAACTCAGATACAGTGGCTTGATCCTCGATCACATCTCCAGATTGGGCCTCAACAAGCATGGCAACAACAACGGTCACAACATTGGCAGTGGTAGAAACAACGGCAATAGCGGCGGCTCGGTCTTGAGCTTACTGACCTAATGAGCTTCCAAGGAACACTAGTGCCTGAACGATCCCGAAAAACCTAAGATCATTTGGTGCTGCTACACTCTTAGTATCGACTTGCAACGGTACTCTCACACTCGTGCCGGTCTAAGCCTGCGCTCTACCTTGGGTACCAACTCTTATCAGCATCCTACCCTGAGGTATAGGTCCTACCGACCTCCTCTAAGGAGTTCTCCACTCCTAGTCACTCATGCTACATGCTCTTTATAGACGCCTGTTTTCTGATTCCAACATCAGGTTAGAATTTGAGTGACCCCACAAACACACTACCAAACAGCTATCAATCACATGCATCAGCATATTAAAAGCCTTTCCTACTAACTATCTCATGACTCATTGCACCTTATCACTCCATACACGGACCATGCTCTAATACCACTTAAACGGGGATGTCACGCACCGACCCTCGAGCGCGCCAACATCCCACCATGGTCATGTAAATGCGACATTCCCAGATAGTGTCGCCAACCCCATTCATTTGTTATTGCGCAAACGGAACGTATTATAAAACCCCTAACAATGAAATACGGGATAGAAAAGTAGGAGGCAAATTCACAACCAATCACTTACATAAACCAATGGAGTTACAGACGAAGGCCTACAGCCAAAAGTCTACAAAAGACCGGCTCTTAAAAATGAAATGTCCTACGACCTACAAGTCGGACACGTTCTCTAATCCTCATGACTTCACCTCTGCAACTCCTCAAGGCCAACCAAAGCTCTTTAGCCGCTCCGTCCACCAAGGACCTGAAATTGTAATCCCCAAACCAGGATGAGACAATGTCTCAGCAAGTTCAACCCCCTAAACCCCTATTAGAAAGAAACTACGCCCCAGGTGGCCTAGCCACATCACACAAAGACTTACCTCACATTAGTCTTCATCTGCAAGTTAGCACAGTTTATATAAGTTAACTACGTGCAATTATGATAACCAAACAACTGCAGCACAATCACATCATCAGAACAATTCAACCACTTGGATCGTCTCAGCGATCAATTGACTCGGCCGATTACATGTCATTCTAGCAAAATCATTGCTCTCAATCATGGCCCTATAGGAAGGTTTAACAACCAGTAGCAATCACGACCCCACTCGGCAAACTTAGAATTAATGGCATCACGGCCCCACTCAGCACAACCTTTGAAAGGTGGTAGATCCTGGTCCGATGGGTACGACTTCTAATAGGTGGTAATTCACGACCCAGTTGGGCACGACCTTTATCAAGTGGCACTCTATGGCCCCACTGCGTGCGACCTTTATCAGGTGGCAATTCACGGCCCCACTGGGTGCGACCTTTATCAGTTGGCAATTCACGGCCAATCTCCCATCAATTTCCACACTTAGAATTTTATAAAGAATCCATATTTATTGCAATCACACTCAATTTGGCACAACCAATCATCAATTTCAAATTCTAAATACACATCAGCGATCGGCACGAAATTCTGAGAGTTTAGGGTCCTGACAAAATTTTCGGAATTTAATAAATAATTAAATTTATTCCGAAAATAGTTAAATAACAATATCCATATTTTTCATGATCCACACTCAATTTATAATATCCAACCATCAATTTCAAAATCCGAATACATAGCAGCGATCGGCACGAAATTCTGAGCAACCGAGGTCAAAAATAATTTTTTAATTTTTTTAAATAATAATATTTTAATAATTTCGGATTATAATATAATATTATAATTTCCAGAATTTCGAAGCAATTAAATAATTCAAAATTAAAACCCTATTATGTCCCATCAAGGTTTATTATTAAATAAACTCTCTTAGCCTTTAATTAAACATGCTTTAAATTAAACACACATCTTAATCCAATTCACAATTAAATAAACTAAACTAATCACCTAAGCTTACTTAACTTAGGCTAAGCACACTTAGGACATCATTAACCATCTAATCAAGATTTAGTGAGTTAAACTCACCGGATTAGCGAGCCGAGCGGACCAAAACGACGAGGACGATGCGAGGATCGACTTTTCTCAAGGCGGGCCGAGCATCCGGGCTCGGGAAGGCGGCCAAAACGGGCCAAAACCGAGCATGAATACCCATTTTTGCAACTACTGTGCAAGCTCGGAGGAAGGCTGTCCGGCGGCGATTCAGGCGCGGGGGTGGCGGAGATAGGCAATGGCAACTCGGGCGGTGACTCACGGCAGCTAGGGGGGCTTCCGGCGACGTGTGGCGGCTCCGAACAGCAGCTGGACAGAGGGCTGGAGGCTCGGGGTTGAACGGGCTGCGGCGGAAAGGCGAGCTGGCGTGCGGGCGACATGCACGAACGGGCGGCGAGCTGCGACAGCAACGACGATGTGCGGCGGGTGGCCGGTGGGCGTGCACGCAGGTGGGCGAGCTGCTGGTCGATCTTTGCTACTGGCTGGCACGGTGACGGAGGGGCTGAGCGGAGGGAGAGATAGTCGCGGGGCTGGCGGGCGCGGACGACACAACTACACCGGCAGTTCGGCACGACGACGACGGACGGCGGGTGAAGCGGCGCACGGCTGGCTAGTCGACGGGCGGCTCCCCTTCGCTGGTTCTCTCCCCCCCTCTCTCTCTCCTTCCCAAGGTTGAAGATGATGGTGATGGCCCCCTTTTTGGAGATTAAATCTCCACCCTCCACTTGTCAAGCCCTCAAACCTTGGCTTCAATCAACATGACATCATCCCCCATGATGTCATCTTCACTATCTCCTCTCCCACAACATTCTTCAATGGGTGCAATATCATTTCCGCCGGGGGTCCAAATCCTTGTACGTCCAATTTCTTCAATTTTTCTTTCAATTCTCTTCTAATTGAATCCAATTAAAATCCACAAAAATTATCCCATGATCCTAATAAGATGTGTGACATAACCGGGCTTCCAACTTCTAAATTCAATCCCAATTTTACGGTTAAATTCAATCTGGTGCAATTTCAGCGCGCCTAATCCACTAAGTAGCTTTTGGGGAAATTTTCTTGCATCCGACCCGAGGGTGATAAGTTCCCAAGTCCGACGCATTAAAATTCCTTAATTGCTTCACTCAATAGACTAGTTCCCTCTTGAGTGGCCAACTCTGAGAGACGAACTACATGCACAGATGAATTGTCCGACTCAATTGACTGAAAATAAAATTGAGAAAAATCGGGATGTCACACATCGGCGACCTTATTCACCTTCCCCGGGTGATATAAGATATCACAGTCATAGTCCTTCAGTAATTCCATCCATCGGCGCTGTCTCATATTCAATTTATTCTAAGAGAACAGGTACTTAAGACTTTGATGGTCCGTGAAGATTTGGAATTTTTTTCCGCACAAATAGTGTCTCCAAATCTTCAGCACAAAGATAATCGCCGCGAGTTCTAAGTCATGCGTCGGATAATTCTGCACATGAGGCCTCAACTAACGGGAGGTGTATGCAACAACTCGGTTATGTTGCATCATCACACAACCCAATCCTCTAAATGACGCATCACTTTAGATCTCGAATCCTCTAGGACTAGATGTAATGGTCAGTACAAGTGCGGTAGTCAGTTTTTCCTTAAGCTCATGAAAACTACTCTCGCATTTGTCCATCCACACGAATTTCTCATCTTTTTTCAGAAGTCTTGTCAATGGCGATGCTAATGATGAGAATCCTTCAACAAACCGTCTGTAATAACCTGCCAAACCCATAAAACTTTTGATTTCTATCACTGTAGTCAGTCTTGGCTAGTTGATCATGGATTCGATCTTGCTTGGGTCCACAGAGATTCCTTCACCTGAAGTCACATGACCTAAGAAAGCAACATGAGTCAACCAAAACTCGCACTTGCTAAACTTGGCATACAATTGATGGACTCTCAGGGTGTGCATGACAAAATTTCTATTTCTCAATTTCTCTGTTTCTTTGTTCCTCGAAATAGGTTTGGAACAGAAATCCGTTTGGTAACGCAATTTGATTTCTCTATTTCTGAAACATATTTCTATTCCAGAAATAGAGAAATTGAAGAAATCAGAAGTTGAAATTTTTAACTTCTTAGTTTCTGAAATAGAAATCAGAAACTGAAATCAAACCATATAAAAGAACATTGCGCTTTCTTGCTAACTTAATTCACTCATAACCACAACTTCACAAATTATTACTAATTTTCTTTTTCTTATTTTGCACGTGTTTTTTTTTTTTTTTTCATTTTTTTCAATTTTTTTTTTTATAACTTCCTCTTTAGGATGAAAGGCAATCGAATGGGTCCCCAATTTTCAAAAACGACCAAAGTTCTTAAATGCTTACTTAAAAACAATGGGGCTCTTTCCTCCTAGAAATGGTAGCACGTGCATGGCCAGTTGAAGAAAAAGTTCTTATGTAATAGATAAATAAAAAATGTGCCTAGAAATTTAACTTTGTTTCTTTACGGATTCAAAATTCTTGTAAAATCAAAATAATTAAATTGTTACACAATCTTGAATTTTAATTCGAAGGCAAGAGATTCAAGAGAATCTCTCTCTTTGCTATGCAAGGGCCATTAAAGGTTCATTGAGCAACAATAAAGAAATTAGGGATGAGTGTCGCGACCCGATCTCGCCGCCCCTCGAAATGGTATCCAAGGAGGGGAAAGGTCGAGTTTAGGGATACTTGATCTCAAGATCGCGAGCTCTCCCAAGCTCGTACCCTACGTGACAGTAGGTTTATTATGCGATCTAGTTGTTTATAACAACCTAAAAATATACAGGAGTCGCCACTAGCCTCATTTTTGGGGGTTGGCTAGAAACCCAATCGAGGGTCGGGAGTATTCCCTTGATTCCTACGCAACCAGATATCTAGGTTCGGGGACTTGGGTTACGCTAATATTGCTATTAGCGCCCTTTCGGTACCTAAACAATATGTTGTGTTTTTCCTAACATGTCCATGCATTTTTTATATTTTCAGGATCGTCAATTCTAGACTAAGTGATCATGCGCGGTGGATCATTTTCATGCTATTCTATTTCTAAAAAAAAAAAAAAAAAATGAAAACAACCAATGAAATTGAAATTACAAAACATGAAGTAAACAATCAAGAGAAAGCAGTAAACCTAATCATGCAATTCTAAAGAATATAAAAGAGAATAATCGAGAAAGAAAGGAAACCCGCGACTCGTCGGGCTTTATACAATGCATGAAACCCGATACATATATTGGGAAAATGAATATTATATAACAATGGTCGGAATGGACATCGACCTTCACCATCTTCACGCCTTCTCCATCTTCGAGGTTCTAATCTAAATCTAATCTAAGAAAACCTATAACTAGGTGCATACGAATAAAAGAAACAATCAAACACATCAAGCAACCAAAAACAATACATCATATCAAAATCAATTGTTTAAAAGAAGTACAATGCGAAGTCAAGTTTCGAGTGATATCCTAAAGTTCAGCATTAATATGTGTCGCACCAAAATCATTCATCAAATGATCACATGCAAAGCATATAATATGACAGACATCCAAGTCATATAACCTTGGTTCTCAATTAACCAAACAAATGAATTAGCTGACAAAAGATCATTCACCAAACAATATGCATCATCGAACGTGTTCATGCTACATGTATGTCCATCTAATCAATGCTTAATCCACAAATCCAGCATGCAATCAGAATTGTAAAAGAGCACATGAGACTATAAATTGTGATTGTTTGATGACAAATCGCCATGAAATTGAAGTTATTTCTTACCACAAGCACGCATGAGTCTTCTTGATCAAAATGGCATCAATTCATAACCAAACTAACCTCAAGTTAGAATCAAATGCACACCCAATCGTGGTAACAAATTTCATGGCAAAAGTTTTTCTTTAACATGAGATACACAGAAGTTAAAGAAAATTCAAGAATGCACAACATCACATCGGAATTGCAGCAAAATATCAGGATGTCATGACACATTATTAGTGATTTGACCTAAAAAGAAAATCTAAAGAATATGAAATTTTACCATAGCGCAAACAAAGGAGAGACAAACAACTTCTGTTAAGGATCCCATCTTAGAATTCCTTAACAAGAAAATCATAAAAAAAAAATGACGAGGTCAGCTTTAACAAGGAAAAACGGGGGTTATGAATTTCATTTTTTATGACAGATTTCTATCATGCGAATCACAAGAAAAGTTGAGTTCAATTGATATGCAAATCATGTGAAATCAGCATCATAGGAACAAATTTCACGAGGAAGCTTCTCAAAATTTTTAACACGTGAATTTCTTAAAAGTTCAAGAACATGAACAAGTCAATCAAGAATAGATCATAGTAGCATGTCACACCATCATTCTACAACATATTGAAAGCAATTTGGACAAATCTACTATCTCATGTAAAGACTAACAGCAACTAGCCACAGAAAAGACAGCATTTCCCTAATTAAATCAATTCCAAAATAAATAAAAAAGGAACTGTATGTTATAACCAAAGGCATTTCATAAAGCATCGATTAATGAATCCAAGTATAACATCCAGCAGAAATTTCAGATACAAGATTGAACAATGCATATCGGTAAAGAGTTACCATCTAACTTTCATTAGAAATTTCAGTTACTAATGTATCCTGGCCCTGAACTTTCAATATCGAGAATACACTTTGACACAAAAGGTCCTCGCCTCATCGGACACTATGATGATCACCAACAATCACAGTATAAAGGCAATCAACTGGAGGAAACACCCATAAGAGAAGCAAAGTCAGCTGAAAACCAATCACCTTAAGTATATAATTTGCTGTCTTGCATTCTTTTTGCACAAAAATCCCCAACAGAAAGAGATTGATATACAAGAGATAGAACAATAACTGCAAAGTTGTATATCTACAAGAACTTAAAAATCCTCTTTCTCTTCTTCAATATAATGAGTCTCATTCGAAAAGAAAACCAGAAGAAAGGCAAGATATCCAAGATGTGATATATCTATTGCAAGGTCTCATTAATTAAAACTAAAACCAGCATGGGATCCAACAGATGGCAACAACAATATATCCTCAGATAATCAAGAATTATCCACGTACTTTTAGTTTCAAATGAGAGGTCTCTCCATACAAATGTTTTTTTTACGCTGAGATATCATTTCTCTGTAAGTTTATGACCCTGAAAAGCTAGACTGTGATCGGCACGAAAGAGTATCTGAAAACAATTCTGAGTGTCTTAGGTGTATATGATCATTAAAGAGCAAACTAAAGCTAGCATTACTAGAAAAATTACTCAGAAGAATAGATTTGGCATGATTATCTCATGAGTATTGCAGAATGCCTATTGGAAATATCAATCAAAATGAGTGACTTTAAAATTAATTGCTCCGCAGAATTTCACCTTGGTAGGACACACTATTCAGATTAAAGACGGTGCAAATTCAGAAGTGGAATATTCATCCAGTAAGAAGAGCATTCCAGACTAGTAGACGTTTCTCTATTTTTTTCCTATGTGACATTTTCAGTTGATATGGCAAACCAAGCTAGAAAGGATCGTGGCCACGCAAAAAGTTCTTCAATTCTTTCATAGGGTGCCTTTCCTTCTTTCATCTATTGAAATTGTAAGACATAAACAAGATAGTAGTTCACGCATAATTCCAGCTTCTGGAAAGAGAGAAACGCACCAAGAAAAGGTAATGACCGCAGTCTTCAAACTTCCGGATATGGCTTCTCCGCAGTAACCTTCTGCTTGACTTGGCAATAACCTATCCTTCGCACTTGTTTGTGAAACTTTGATGCTTGATCGAGTGAGCTAGTCTTTGTGAACACTAGCAGATCTACTCTTTGGTTCTGCCCTCGGAGCCGAGTTGAGGCTTCCAAACTCGGTGCAATTCCGAATCCCTGCACCTCGAGCTCCCGAAGGACGCAATCCGCGATGAGATCGTCAGATTCAGCCGAGAGCAAGATCACCAGAGAGAGTGATCGAGAGGGAGAAGCACCGATCCGGCCGGTCAAATCCGGCGAGAGAATCCCCGATCGAGAGAATCACCGATCGAGCTCTAGAGAGAGAGAATCGAAAGAAAACCCCCTTCGATCGAGCGAATTAACCTCCAATCGAGTTTTCAGAGAGCAAGCGTTTGATCTCCGATAAAGAGAGGGATCCGCTGAGTGAGAATCATTAGAGCAAGAGCGAAACGGAACTCTCCTCGCAATCCCCAACTGCCGGTCTTCAATTTCCGATCCTCGCTAATGAGAGAAAACCCCCGCCTTCGACTTGAGCTCGACGGAGAAGTACTGGAGACGGATGCGGAAACTCCCTCGATGGACGGCGAGCGAAGTGGATATTTTCTCCTGAGGAATCACAGATGTCTACGGGGATCGTTCGAGGCTAGGGATCCGAGATCTGCCATGGAAGCTCCACCGAGCGATTCGAGAGAGAGAATTCAGCTTCCGGGCGTCCGAGAGGGAGAGAGAGACTCGTGTGGAGAGAATCCCCGGCGATCGTTTTCGTGATGATCCCCGAGAGGAGAGAGCGAGCGGGAACCGAGTCCCCGAGAGAAAATCCGCCCCCCCCCAAAATTTTACAGAGAGAGACCGAAAAAAAAAAGAAAAACTGTCGTGAATGGCCTCCCCCTCCTTTTTCTCTTTTTTTTTCTTTATATATTATTTTTATTTCTATTTTTTATTTCTTTTCATTTCATTTCATTTTTTCTTTTTGTTTTCTTTTTGTTTTCTTTTTTTTTTTTGTTTTCTTTTCTTTGTTTTCTTTTTGGTTCTTTATTTTTTTTATATTTTTGCAAACAATGGACGTTAAAAGAAAAAGATAAAATTTCGGGTGTCAACAATGAGCAACTAGACCGATTCAATTCAAGAATCAAAATAAACTGACCTTCTCCCGATTGGTTCCTAACCATAAATGTTACTTCAAGGTAGAATTCTCATATATTCCTTTACACCATCAATTTTATTTTGTTGATAATCTTGTATAATACTTGTCTTTGATAAAATGACAAGGCTGTATAGGCGCCATTGATGGCACCCATATTTATGCTTTCGTAGTACTTATCGAACCTATGCAGGATGAACTTGCAAATGATACATTGACTGAGAAGGGAAACCAAATAAATACGCTTAGAAAAGACCATTGCCAATAAAATAGCAAGGGATAATAATATGCCAGAAATTCCATGAAATTGTATTTTTAACTTTTGTAATGTATTAGTATTATTTCGACTATTTTGTATATGGGGATTTCCTATGTTATTTTAGTATTATTTCGACTTTTATTTTGTATATGGGGATTTCCTATCTTATTTTAGTATTATTTCGACTATTATTTTGTATTTGAGGATTTCATATGTTGTTATCTAATCAATTTCTATTCCTAGAAATATAAATTTTATTATGTTATCAAACGGATTTCTATTTCAGAAATAGAAATTTTGAATCGTTATCAAATGGGTTTCTTTGCTCAGAAACTTGTCCGGGGAATAGAAATTAAGAAATTGATTTTTAGCCGGAAATCAATTTCTATTTCAAAAATTTTGTCATGCACAGCCTCGGTGTTTGTAGCACTAATCTCAAGTGACTCTCATGCACTTCATCACTTCTCGAGTACACCAGAAGGTCATCGATGAACACGATCACGAACTGATCCAAATATTCCTTGAATACTCGGTTCATCAAATCCATAAAGGTAGCAGGAGCATTCATCAACCCAAATGGCATCACTGTGAACTCATAGTGACCATATCGAGTACAAAATGCTGACTTAGGAATGTCCTCCTTCCTGATTCTCAACTAATGATATCATGTTGTCAAGTCGATCTTCGAAAATATCAATGCTCTTTGCAACTGATCAAATAAGTTGTCGATCATCGGCAGTTGATACTTGTTCTTGATCGTTACCTAATTGAGTTATCGGTAGTCGATGCACAGGCGCAATGAATCATCTTTCTTCTTCACAAACAGAATTGGTGCTCTCCAAGGTGATGCACTGGGACGAATGAATCCATTATCCAGTAATTCTTGCATCTGCACCTTTAGTTCCTTCAACTCAAATAATGCCATCCAGTAAGGAGTCTTAGAGATTAGCTCTGTCTCTGATGCTAACTCAATTACGAACTCAATTTCTCTCTCTGGTGGCAATCCTAGCAATTCTTTTGGAAAGACATCTGGAAATTCTTATACCACAGCAATGTCTTCCATCTTCAGCTCTTCAATTGTCGTATCCACGACAATTGCCACGTAACCTTGGCAACCCTCGTCTAACAAACGAGTTGCCTCTGGCGACGAGATCAAGATAATCAAGGGTCATCCTCGATTCCCGACAAATTCAAAGCTTTTACCCTCTAACGGGTCAAATTGAATCGCCTTGTGATAGTAGTCCATTATAGCTCGTTGCTTGGTGAGCCAGTCCATGCCAATTATCAAATCAAAGTCATACATAGCTAGGACTAACAAGTCTATTTTCCCCACTCGCTCACCAATCGCTAACTTGCAACCAGAACAACCCAAAACAACAATAACTTTATCCTTCAATGGTGTAGATATGCAAACTGCCGACTCCAACAATATAGGATTTAATCCTAACAACTTAACATATTGCTCGACAATAAAGGAATGGGTTGCTCCTGAGTCGAATAAATCGTAAGCAAGATGGTCATTCAACGAAACCATACATGTGATCATGTCAGGCATAGTTTCTGCCTGACCTTGTGTGATGGCATATACCATGCCCTAAACTGGTGGTCTCAGTTGTCCTCCTTGTGGCACATTCTAAGGTGCATACCCTCTGATCTATAGTATAGGTGGCGGCAGCGGCGGCAACTGCGGTTGTGCTCTTGGTCAGATAGGACAATCTCCTATCATGTGGCCCTAATGGCCACATCCAAAACAAACACCTGGCCTTCAGGGACAGTGCTGAACCATGTCGCCTTCCACAAACATGAGGCAAGCCATTCTGACTCAATCTTGATTTTCCGATTCCACATTTCCTATTGGGCGGAACTTGGAATCTACCTCTAGAAATGCGCCTCTTCCCATGACAGATTCCTTCTCGATGCGAAGTAAACCTTGACCCAAACGAGGTGACTTGTTCATTAAAGCTTGTTTCAAGCAGCTGTGCTCATTGATAGATTTCTCAATAATCGACTATGTCGAACGACACCAACGGCTGCTTCAACTCTTGTTGAAGGCCATTCTTGAACCTTCAAGCCTTCTCCTCAGGGTCTTCAATTAGTCTCAGAGCATACTGAGATAGCTCCGCAAACTTGACCCCATATTGGTCAACGGTCATTGACCCTTGACGGAGTCGCATAAATTCTTCTATTTTATGCTCTCTAGCGTTCCTCAAAAAGTACTATTCATTGAATGCCCTGAGGAATGCATCCCACAGTGAGACAACTCCTTCTGGAAACACTACTTCTTTGGTGGCTCTCCACCAGGTGTTGGCATTGCCCTGTAATTGATATACTGCCAGGGTTACCTTCTCTGCCTTTATGCACATCAAGAGTGCAAAGGCTTTCTCCATATCTTGTATCCATAGTGAGGCGGCCTCGGGGTCTCCAATACTCGCGAACCTCAGCGGGTTCAGTTGCAAAAATTGCTCCACCAGCTTGTGAATTGGTCTCTCTCTGTCTACGACTATGTTCCCAACTGAAACATCGGCAGATGCGGCGGCTAAGGCAGCAACATGTGCGATAGCAGATGCGGTAGGTGCAGCAACAGGTGCGGTAATGGCTGTGGCAGTAATGGCAGCATTTGCGGCAGTAGTGACAGCGGCTTCAACGGCGGTGGTAAAGGTGGTAGCTTGATTTTGGGCCTGTTGCCCTATTATCTCTTGCATGACGTCCAAAGCCTAGGTGATCTCAATGGTTCCCGGATCACCAGGGGCTACAACTCTAGCACTAACAAGAGGTGGTGCTACGCCACTAGCGCTAGCTTGTGCTAGCGCTTGACCTTGACCTCCTCGGGTACCGACCCTGGTCGGCATCTTACCCCGAGTTATGGCCTTACCGGTCCTCTTGGCAGGAGTTCTTGGCTCTTGATCACTCATGGTTTAGCTTTCTCTACTGAAGCCTGCTTCCAATTCTACATCGAATTAGAAACAGAGTGATCCAAACAACAAGCAATTCTACTAAACAACTATGACAAACATACACTAGGATGAATTTAAAGGTCTTTCCTACCACTATCACATGGTCTATCACATCTTTTCACTCCAATCCCTAACCATTGCTCTTATACCACTTAAACGGAGATGTCACACCCCGATCCTTCGAGCACGTGCCATCCCTCACCTTGGTCAATTAATAGCGACGTCCCAGGATACATCACCAACCCTTTCATTTTAATACGCATGCGGAAGCATATAAATAATCCATAGACAATAAAACAATGTGATAGGAAAGTAGGACCATAAAATTTCAAACTATACCAACCACACTATATAATACAAGCCAAACCAAACTTTGATTATCCAAATACTTAAGGTTTAACAAATAGGGGTGAGGGTTCTAGCAACCACATCTACTCTTCATCACTAAACTCCTCTTGCTCCACATCCTCGTCCCCATTTGAGCCATTTGCCGAGTACACCGGGGACTCTAACTCTTCTAGCTTTGGATCATTTGCATCGTCTACTGCTCCACCCTCAAGGTCTATTGTACCCTTACCAAATGCAACCTCCAAAACGTATTGAGGCACGTCAAATTCTGGCATAGGGCCCTCCCTTTGCCCATCGTGATAATGACAATACCATGACCGGTACTTGTGGGGTATCTTTTTGGGTTCATCCACATCAACCCAGATGGTGGATTTTATCAACACATACTCCAATCCTTCAGGGTGGGGGTGTATTGGAATATGAAATTCTATCTCAGTGATTTCTTCAGGTATACCAAAATGCACGGGAGGAGGAGGAGGTGTTGCCATCTAGGGACCTAAAATGTTGTCCCACAATGGGATGAGATTACGTCTCAGCGAGTTTTACCCTTTTAAGTCCCGATTAGGAAGCAAATACGCCCTAAGGGCCGTTTAAGCACACCATGAGTTAGAGGACTTATCTTGGCCTTAGTTCATTCATGCAAGTCAGTATATATCAAATATACATAAACCACATCAATTCACCTAATCAAATTGAACTATCGATCAAACGACTCAGTCGATTACATGTCATCACAACATTTCCTTGGTCGGTACATTCAATACTATCTATAAAGTCCTATTAAATCAGGACTGCTCACCTAAAGCTGATAAATGGATAGTATAGCTCACTTAAAGTTGATAATATAGTATACTGTATATATACTCGCCCAAAGCTAATAGATTAGGGCCCACGGGCTATCATAATATACTATATATGCTCGCTCAAAGCTAATAATATGGTATACTGCTTACCCAAAGCTGACATATCGTCCGTAAGCCAATATAGTATAGCGGTATACTACTCACCCAAAGCGACATATCGTCCATAGGTCGATATAGTATACCATCTAGGCTTGTAATGCCTAATTAGTCACTGGCTATTCCGGTTTAATTTCTGAAAAATAATTAAATAATTAAATAATTACGAAAAATATTAAATAAATGCCAATAAATCAAATTTAGGCCCGTAATGCCTAATTGGATGCCAAAACGGACCTAGAAAAATTTCAAGATTCATTCAATAAATAATAGAATGAGTCTACTCACTAATGTCACTAACTAACTATCTAACATGCATCAGCAGATAATTAAATTAACTAAGTAATCTAATCTATCCACCTAAACCATGTTTAATTAATCTAATCAACCCCTAATCATCATTAGCCTACTAAGTGAGGATTAGTGAGTTAAACTCACTTGTTTGGCAAGCCGGACGGTTCAAAATGTTGGGGACGCAACGAGGCTCGATACTCTCCAAAGCGGGCCTATTCGAGGCTCGGAACACCTCCAAAACGGCCTGAACAATGTCTTGAATACGCACTATTTTAGCTTCTATTTTGAGCTGCAAAATAGAGGAAACAAAGCCGGTTGGGGGGGCAAGAGTGGCAGTTGATCGGCGAAGACAGTAGGGGTTGGTTTCGGTTCCAAGCAGGGCAAACTGATAGCGGAACGACAAAGCATAGGCTCCGGTTGAGCTCCACAAGCCACAGGATAGTGGTTGGGATAGTGTGAGGGTGAGAGGGAGGCAAAGGCACACACGGCGAAGGCGGAGTAGCGTCGGGCTGGCGCGGGGGTAGGGAACGGCCATGGTGGCGTGTAGTGGCACTGTGCGATTCTGGGGCTTCGGACGGCTCTCCAATGGTCTTCTTCAGCTACTGAGGTCTTCGAATAGCAAACTAAGGAGGGAGGAAGGCTGGTCAACCCGATGAGGGGAAGGGGTAAAAGAGAGGGGACAAGGGGGCCTACTATGGCCAATTTTTTTCTTTTCAATGGTCTCCCTTGACCATTCTCCACCAAGCTGTCTTCCTTAGCTGCAATTCAGCCACAAAGAAACTTCTTACAACTCTTGAAATGGTCCAAAACCATAGGCATAGGAGGGCATACGAAAATCAATGGTTTTTTTTCTCTTAATTGGACATTTGCTCATGCTTAAATCAACATGATTCGCCCTCAATAAATCCTGCTGTCGAGTCCTCAATCAAATCGATATTCTTTTATCACCAATACAACCCACTTGCTTCCCAATTTTGTGATTAAAAAAAAAAAACAGTCCCTAGTATTTTCTAGACAAAAACGGTCCTATGACGACTTTTTCCCAAAAAGTCTCGATTTGTAGAAAAATATTTTGAGACTGAGTTAATACTCCTAGAATTAATTGTGACACGACAGAACTTTCAATCTCCAAAATCGGATTCAAATTCGCAGTTAATTTTACTCAGGCATGTTTTTAGTGTGACCTAGGTAACCGGGTAGCTTTTAGAAATTTTTTAGTGTAAATAGCCCATGGTCGATTTTCTTCGAGTCACAATAAACCCATTCGACATATAGAGTACCAAAACAATAGAAAAATCATTTTAGTACCGGCCGACGAGAATTTTCCAATTTAGTGGTGTCACCCACAATTAGCCACACATCTCAGTCAAACTGACATATTTATGATCTCAAATCAATTTTTAACTGTATTGTAATAGCCTCTAAAGATGAACACGGTCAAGAAGCCGATTCCTGGTCGAATTCTCAAGTCTATTGTGTTAAAATTCTTTAATGGCTTCCCTGGATAGTCTAGTTATCTCGAGAGTAATCGGCTATAAGAATAGCCCTATAGGCATGTCAATGAAATGCCAAATTTATTCAATAGAAAACGGGATTTGAAAATCTGGGATGTCACGGGGTCCGAGCTAGCTTTGGCAAGAGACAATCTACATTATTTCCCATGTTAAAGATAATTATGATACTTCATTGTGATTATTTATGACACATGCCGATTCTTGGACACGTACCCATCACTCAATTGGTCGATTTATAGCGACGTCCCAGGACACACCGCCGATCCTTTCATTTTAATACGCATGCGGAAGCATGTAATAATAATCCCTAAATAATAAAATAAAGGGATGGAAAAGTCTGACTAAAAACTCAAACCTGAAAACCAACACACTTATATACATATATAAGATCTTAGTCATATATATACATATACAAGCCACATTAGAAAGTGGGTTTCTACTCAAACAGGTTCAATAAAACAAGTCATTCAACAGGAGCGGAGTCTCAATCCTCTTAAGGTTCTTCTTCAGGTTCCTCCTCGGGCTCCTCCTCTAGGTTCTCCTCTGGGTACTCCTCCTCCTCAACAGCCTCTCCTTCCTCCATGCTCTAGTTGAAGTCTACTGCTGACTGCTTTGGAGAGTCGGGATCATTACCTAACTTAGGATCCTTTGTATCAACTATCAATCAATCCTTATGGTCAATACATCAAACTTCGGCACAAGACCCTCCCTTCGCCCATCATGGTAGTGGCGATACCATGATCGGCACCTGTGAGGCACCTTATAGGGCCCATTCACATCAACCTAGACGGTTGACTTCGTCAGCACATATTCTAATCCTTCAGGGTGGGGGTGTATTGAAAAGTTGTATCATATCTTAATGATCTCTTCGGGTATACCAAAGTGCATAGGAGGACGAGGAGGTGGAGGTGCTTCCATCTAAGGACCAGAATTGTTGTCCCACAATTAGGATGAGACTAAGTTCTACCCCCTAAAACCCGACTAGGAAGCCAATACACTCTAAAGGCTACCTAAGCACAATATGAGTTAGAGGACTTACCTTAACCTTAGTTTCTTCCTGCAAATCAGTATATTTCAAATATACACAAGTCATATCAATTCACCTAATCAGATCAAATCATCGATCAATCGATCTAGTCAATTACATGTCATCACGACATTCTCTTAGTCGATACATTTAATACTATCTATAAAATTCGACCTTAGTCTAGGATTGCTCACCCAAAACTGAAAATAGATAGTATAGCTCGCCCAAAGCTGATAATATAATATACTATATATATGCTCGCCCAAAGTTGATTGATTAGGGCCTCCAAGCCATCAGAGTATACTATATGCTCTCACCCAAAATTGATAATATAGTATATTGTATATATGCTCGCTCAAAGCTAATTGATTAGGGCTCCCAGACCATCAGAGTATACTATATATGCTCGTCCAAAGTTGATAATACTTGCTCACCCAAAGCTGATATTATGGTATACTATTTATATGCTTGCTCAAAGCTGATAATTTAGGGCCCCCAGGTGAAGATTGTATATCAATTCAAACATATAGTCAACTTCTCATTTTGATCATACCCGAAAACAATAGCCGTATATGGGTACAGGCTCGGTCTTAGTTAAAATATAATAATTTCATCTTTACGAATATCCCACCAGTTTCAACAGCTCGTTACATATTTTTGGCACTGTAAACCAATGTCCGGTAATTTTTCCATTTAACTACCAAAATTAATTAATTTAGGAATAAAATCATAAAATCAGAATTAAATCAATTTAGCATGATTAAGCACTCAAATAAATAAACAGACTACATCACAATAATCAGCATAAAATTCGGTCGTCGACTATCCTAGCCTAATTTCTGGAAATTAATTAATTAATTAATTATGAAAATTATTAAATAAATGCAATAAATCCAATTTATGCCCATAATACCTAATTGGATGCCAAAATAGACTTGGAAAATTTCCGAGATTTGTTCAATAATTACTAGGACCTATTTCCTTGCTAACTACACTAACAATTTGCTTAACATGCATTAATAAGTCTTTAATTTAATTACTCTAATCAATCTATCCATCTAATTGCACTTAATTAAATCTAATCAATCCCTAAGCATCATTAGCATACTAAGCAGAGTTTAGTGAGCAAAACTCACTTGTTTAATGAGCGGATAAGATCAAACTGATGGGAATGTTGTGGGAGACAATTCTTCCCAAAGTAGGCCTAGGTTTCGAGGTCCGGGAACACCTCAAAACAAGCCACAAAGGTGGCTGGAAACCCACTGGTTTCTCCTCTGATCTTAGCTGCAAAACAGGGAAAAAATAGCTAGTTTGGTGTAGTAAGGCTTAGGAAAGGTAGCGGGGACGGTCTCGGGTCCAAACCGGGACAAACCGGCAGTGAAGGAAGCTCTAGTGATGGCTAGCACGGCTGGACAGTGAGACTACCTTCTGGAACAGTGAGCTGGGATGACGTGAGGGAGGCAAGCGTGCGCAGGTAGAAGCGGAGCAGTGACAGCGGCGTGCGTGCGAGGCGGGGACGACATGTGGCGGTGCGGTGGCTTGCTGTCAGCGGCGGTCTTCTGTAGCTACTATGGGCATCGAACAAGCTGAGAGGAGGGAGCTAGAGGAGTGGATGGCAAGGGGGAAAGAGAGAGAAAGGAGTGAGAGGCAAGTTTGGCTTTGGTAGGGTCACATTGGCCAATTTTTCCACTCGTTTGTCTCTTTGACTCATCCATGGCCACCAGCTGCTCCTTGGCTGTCGATGAGCCACCAAAGCACTTCTCATAACCTCTGAAACAGTCCAAAACCATAAGGGATGGAAGGGCGTACGAATTTGCACGATTTCTCCTCGAATTGGTCACTTACCGATTCTCAAATCAACTCAATTCGGTCTCAATAAATCCCGTTTTCGAGTCCTTGATCTAATCAATATTTTTCCTCATCAATAGATCCATCTTGCATCCCAATTTGACGATAAAAAAATGGTCCCAGCCTTTTTCTGAACAAAAACAGTCCTATGCCGACTTTTTCCCAAAAAGTTTCGAGTTGTAGAAAAATCTTCTGAGACTGAGTCAACGTTCATCTTTAGCATAGGATACATATATAGATTTGAGCGGCTTCTTGAGGTGGGTGGATGAGCAAAGGAGGGGCAAAATTGGTACTTAGTATCTTCAAGTTCTATGTATCGAAGCCATGGATTGTGTTGAGAGAACGAAACGATGATTTTTTATACATGAGTTCTTAGGAACAACAAGTGACTCGGACTCCACAATATATAACATGTTTCATTTAAATTGCTCCAGACTAATCAAGTTCTTATGAATTCGCATTTAGATGAGATTGAAATAGATATACTAAAAGCTCTAAAATTTGTTACGAAAGTATAATTAAGCTGTAAAACCTACAAAAAGAAAATTCAAGTTTTTAAACTTGTTAAATTGGTGCAATGTCATCTCTTTAACTCCATCTATTTTTGCTAACGGAAAAAAATGACGTGTTTTTATTTATTTATTTATTCTTTCTTTTTTTCTTATGTGGTGATGACGTGGCTAAAAATATGAAGCATAAGCCCAAAAAATGTTGTTTAGGTCTACATCTAATTTTTTTAATCCAAATCTTATATAAATTAAACTAGAAATTAGCTTTGGTAAAAGCTAAAAATTAGCTCTTTTTTTTTAAAAAAAAGTTGAGAAACCCATTTTTCCTTTTTTTGTAGGTATAAAAATTATACTTTCAGGGATATTTCAAAATTTAAAAGATGAAACTAGTTAGCATATGCATCTTGGGATAGGTTGTTTTTAAGATTTAAAAGATGAGGTCTTGATCTACTCTAACTAGCATATTGATAAGCTTTTTCGTTGACTATTAATCAATAATTTCAAGAAAAAAAAAAAAGAAAGGAAATTCGAAAAACTGTTCCTTAGGTGCAATTCTAATGCAGCGCAAGATTATACATTAGGACGAAATTTGCAAAATAGTCACTTATTATATAGTTTTTAAATCTTAGTAATGACAATTTCATTCACTATCCTAGTATCTGAAGATTGCTAATTTCCCTCATCTAACTATTGTATAACGCAAAGAGGATCTCAAACTGTTAAGGGATCAC
Organism: Eucalyptus globulus; assembly: GCA_014182545.1. Taxonomy (NCBI): domain Eukaryota; kingdom Viridiplantae; phylum Streptophyta; class Magnoliopsida; order Myrtales; family Myrtaceae; genus Eucalyptus; species Eucalyptus globulus. Next base: position 35,622,061 of record CM024724.1, read on the forward strand.
AGTTTTTTTTTTTTTTTTTTTTTTTGGTTATTTCCCAAAATATTCTCAGTAAGATGTTATGAATATTTTACCCATGAACAAGCGTAAATTAATATTTTTATTTTACCTCTCACGTGCTCAGTTTTAAAATTATAATATTTTTGATCTTATAGAAAAATTTAAAATAAAATTTCCAGTCTTGAAATATTTTCTTTTTTCACATACATGTGTCAATAATTACTCTATAGTAATTAGTAATCCAAAAATCTCATAATAAAGATGTTAAATTTACATAGATGCAGCATATGCACTTTTGGTCGTATACATGTCAAACTCAGTGGTTGCTTTTCAAACTCAATCTTTTTTGTTTAAGAAATTTAGTGATTGCGCACGCTTCATTTAAAATTAATCATAATAGCCAATAACCAATTCATGGGAACTTATAGATGCACATAATTTACATACTAAATTGAATCTGAATTTTAAATTTGAATGATCTCACGAACATCCTACGGATTTCATTGTTATGCACCAATGAGTTACCTTAATATATGCCTAAATGTCGAAGAAAATACTTTTACAGTCTTACCTTTTCCCCCTGTTATCTTAAAATTACTCTTGTGGCAAACTCTACTATATCTTGGCCAATTTGGAGCAAACTTGTACGCGCAACCATTTTCCCCTTTTTTGAAATAACGATAAAATAATATCTTGAATTAGTTTTCACGCATTAGAGTAAGTCTATCTCTCCAATCTAGTAAAAAAAAAGGTCATCCATGACGAGACTAGAGAATTTATAAGAAATTATTTTCTTGTAATCTGACTCAATGTAAGTGCACTAAGCAAGAAACGAACTTGAGAGTCCGCATTTGAGATTCAAGATGACCATATCGTTGGTGGTGTGGGAAGATTTTGACGTCTGTCTGATGCAAATGCTTATGGACTTTCATAATTTTTGGATGGTTATTCTTCATTTTTTTTTCTTGTCTTGGTCATATATGAGGCCAATTAATCATTAATGCGCATCACACATATAAATTCATCATAAGCTGAGCTACTAGGGTTTTGAGTTTCGTTTTCCGATTCTTTTCTAATCTATTGAACGCCATGCCTTCAACTTATTCAAGGCACCCTTGCGAGTGATTTTTTCTTTTTTAAATGTGCTGTCGGGTTCTTCGAATAACTGGCAATCAAGTGAATAATGAATAATTGTGCCTATCATATTTAACTCAAACCTTATGAGATAAATGTAGGATTAGGTGAGAATACTAAATTGGAGATTAATATGCGCATTTCATGGTTTTTTTTTTTTGTCGAAGCGCATTTCATGATTCAAAAGATACAAATTGCTTATCACCGTTGTCAAACGTTGAAATTAACTTACCATAGTTGCAAAAATCTTTAGGACAAAATATATGCAAAAGATTATTTCTTTCATGGTTTGAGTTAGTGATTACCATCTAAAAAATTGTAAACCGCTGAACCTTGAAAATAGTATGACATCGCTCCGAAATTCATTGCAACGAAACAGATGCAAATTGTTCGTTTTTCAATCATACCACTCTGCTGTTCAATCAAATAGATTAATACAGCTACTGAAGCTATTCAGATTCTTCACATGCTCTAAAACTATTCATTTAATTGAGAAGTACATAATCCCATTGCTTATTCCTCCGCAACAGATGCTTGGCCTCTTCGCGCTTTGCTTTTGCCTCGGTGAAATCCTCTTGTGCGCAAAGTTGAGGCCGAGTCGCAAGACTCACAGCCATCGCCTCCGAGCAGTCTAGGGTCCATGTCTCCGGGCCACAGCCCAAGCGTCGGACATGGGGTTCATAACCAGGGTTTGTTAAGTTCAATGTAACTCAGAGGTCATTGCTCACCAAATGATCCTCTTGTGCTACATATCACACACGCCCGTCTTATGGTTCATGTGATGGTCAAGTCTATAATTTCTAGCTATTGCTGGAGTAGAGTGTCAATAATAGTGTATGTACATGCGACATGCATCGTAATAATGATAATGCAACTACTGGTTGTAGTTCTTTGGTCACCAATTGTTTCTGTAATGAAAAACTTTTCCGGGTTTCTCCTTGCTTAATGACCCTAATTTGAACATTAAACAATCAATCCCTTCGTCCTAATTAACATGAAGTACCGAAAACATCTAGTCAGCTAATTATTGCGGAGAGAAATTATTTCGAGGCAGATAATGCATTTGCGCTCCTTGAAAACTTCTAATCAACAAGGTTACTGTGTAACACCTATTGAAAAATATCGATTAACAGAATGTAGGTTTTCTATATTCTTATTAATAGAAAATGGCGGATATATTGCAGACGAGAGATCCTTTAGCGACAACCACGACTTGTAATTAAGCAAGCTGAGCTATCAATGAGAGGACCAGAGCTGACCTGAAGAAACTATCTCATATAAATACAATGCTAATCTGAAGTATAAAAATTGGTATGAAAAAATCTGGTGACAAAAAATCTTATATTGTCTTGTAAAGAAGGAATAATCAAATGTTATGAGAAGAATCAAATTTGTGAGTTTTAACATCGGTTTGTCTAAATATTTAACTCGTGCTGCATTTGATACCCTCTATGTATTTCAGAAAACCTGATAAATTACTATATGTTGTCGATGTAAACATGACATATCTTTCTCTGAGTTCAATATGAACTGAGAAAGCCTTTTTTCAGCCAAACAAGTAAGCAAGCTTAATGGAACCAGAATGAAGTGCGTTGAAGTTAATCTTCCTGAGTAATTGGGTTGCGGTCACTTTCACCGTTGCATTTGCACCGAATCGAGGTAAATGTATTCCTCATTTCATGTAGGTCAATGTATTTTTTTTTTTGGTTCAATCAAGTAGCCCGACATGATTTGGCTTTCAATCGGACCATTTTGTTACATTCCCAAACAGATGAACAATGGCGTCATAGTAATTTTTTTATTTTTTTTTACCACATGATCTCCATTCATACTCGCGAGGCATTTCAGCAATTAAATCAGTGAACTGGGGCATAAAACAAACAACTTAATTTAATGTTCATATTGCTTCACCCAATGGAACTGGGAAAAGTACAAAAAAAAGTCCTAAACCTATTGCATTGGTACCAATTCAGTCATAAACTTTTCAATTGGACCAATTCAGTTCTAAACCTTTTAATATTGGTACCAATTTAGTCCATCCGGCCAATTTTGGCAGGCTGATGCTGGCGTGAACGTTGGCGGTGACCGAATCTTGGCGTGGCAATTTTTATGATTTTTTAATTATTTTTTCGAATTTTTTTAATTTTTATTGATTTTTTATTAATTTTTTTCTTTTTTCTTTTCTACCTTCTTCTTCTTGGGGTGGCCAACAAGCCTCCGGTGAGGCTCGCCGCCCCGGGTGAGCCGCTGAAGCCCTTGCTGCCGTCGGCGAGGGTAGCGGCCCTCGCTCGGCCTCTCCTAGGACGCCGGTGAGGCGGCTTCGCCGGATGCGGGTGAGGCCAGCCTTGCCGGCGGCTGGTGAGGCTAGGGCGAGGCGAGGGGGCCGCGAAGCCCTCGCCGGCCGCCCGGTGAGGGTCACGGCCCTCGCTTGACCTCGACAGGGGCAGGCGAGGTTGGCCTCTCCCGGATCTGGGCTAAGCCGCCTCGCCCGCGGCCTTGGTCGAGGCCGAGCGAGGGCCGCGACCCTCGTCGGTGGCTGGCGAGGGCCGTGGCCCTCGCCTCTGCCCTGGCCTCACCCGAGATCCGGGCGAAGCCGCCTCGCCGGCGTCTGGGGGAGGCCGGGCGAGGGCCGCGACCCTCGCCGGCCACCCGGGAAGAAGAAGGTAGAAAAAAAAAAAGAAAAAAATTAATAAAAAATCAATAAAAATTAATAAAAAATTGAAAAATAAAATAAAAATCGTAAAATTGCCACGTTAGCATCCGGTCACCAGCCGACGTCCACGTCGGCACCAACCGGCCAAAATTGGCCGGATGGACTAAATTGGTATCAATATTAAAGGTTTAGGACTGAATTTCGAATTAAAAAGTTTATGACTGGTCAAGTACCAGTACCAATGCAAAAGGTTTAGATTTTTGTACTTTTTCCCCAATGGAATTTCGATTGATTTCAACATGGAGGAAAGAAAAATAACTGAAGACAGCCATATCTCCTTAGAGATAATTGGGAGGTTCTATTCTTTCCAATTTGATTGCTCTAACTTTTCTGAAGCACTTTCGAAACAGACAAAATGGTCATTTTGGAAAGGCGATTGACAATCGCAGAAATAATCACCATTCACTTTTGGGTTCGTTAAGTTAATATCAAGAAATTGTGGAAAATTGAACTAATTGAACTAAATCAAACAAAAATACAAAGGAAACTTAAATTGTAGGAAAAGCCACAATGGAAAATAGAGATGTCTGATATGCTATCTTTACGTGTCTTTCTTCTCCTTTTGTTACAACTTATACGTACTTACAAATAACTGCTTATTCACCATACATTGACACGAATTTAAAATAGCAATGACTGCTCTCGCCTTTGCAAGTAATCATCATATTCTGCCCTGTACTTGGAATTGTGAAATGACTTTGTTACTTGCTATAAAATTCTATCATCTCCATGCTTTCAATTTTACTTCTTCAATTCTTCTTGAAAAGGACAATTAGGACTTGTTTGGTAATTGGCCAAATAGTAAAAATTTCTATTCTTTTGTTTATGGGAGTAATTTTGGAACAAAATCGTGTTTGGTAAATTTTTGTTCCTAGGAACAAATTTCTATTTTATTGTTCCCGGAAGTAGATTTGAAACAGAATTAAAAAAAAATAAAGTTGATTCTTGTTTCCGAAAACAATTCTAGAATCAAGCCCATATTTTCTCTTTTTTATTTATTTTTCTTGTTCTTCTTCTCTTTTCTTCTTCTTCGTCTATTGCCACCGCTGGGGTTGTTGTTTACCGCTGTTTGCCATTCGCTGCTCACCGCTGCCAATCACTAGCAACCAATCCGGAGAGCTCTCTAGAGGCTCACCAGGCCAGGGCGAGGTCTGGCGAGCTCACCAAAGGCAAGCCCAGCCACCGGCGAAGTTGAGCCTTGCTAGTGGCCAAGTGAGCCTCGCCCAACCCCGACGAGGTCTGCCTAGCTTGGCAAGGTCGCTCGCCTAGCTGCCGATGAGGCTCAGCTGACGAGAGCCAGCAATGCTCCGGTGAGGTCACCAGCCCTCGTCTAATCGGTCGCCAGTCATCCCAAGGCCGTCGACTAGCCACTTGAAGAAGAAGAATAGGAGAAAGAAAGGAAAAAAAGAAATGAAGAAAATATATAAAAAAAAGGTAATAAATTTATTTAAAAATTAAAAGAAAATGATTTGGAATAGAAATTTTGTGCACGGTACCAAACACAATTCTATTCCAGGAATTAAAATTTTGGATAGTTACCAAATAGTTTAAAATGCTTAGAAATTGTTTCCATGAACAGAATAAAAAATAATAATTTTTTATTATAAATTATTCTTGGAAACATAAGCATTACTAAATGCGCCCTTATAGACACTCAAGGACATTTTGTCACCAAAGTATTAGCAAAATGCATATAATTAGTATTTAGTAGAGGTTACCCCAACTCTTTATAATAAATGAACTCAAGCACCATGCACAAAATCATTAAAGGGCTTTGGAAGACCTCATACTAAACAGATGAAGTTTATATGTTTTATGTATTATAATTGAATTATTTTTTATTGTCAATCTTTCAAGAGCTGATTTGGTTGATAAGATGTCAAGGGATTTCCGGCACAGGATTTAGAGATGATCAATTAAACCACGACTTGCAAATTGTTTTGTGATTAGGATCAACAACACAATTTAAAGACTTAAACTTAATTGATTTATGAAATTTACATATTATTTTATAAATTTTAAGATAATTTGACTTTTTGGCTCATATATCGAAAAGAAAAATCCTGCTTTTGCTCTTCTTAGTTTCAACTGTTCCGAGGCATGCTACAAGTGGAACAATCCGTCAACAACTGATAGAATCTCTAGAAAATTCTGTCTTGAAGAGTCAAAGGTCACCATCAAACCAGTCCTGGACGACTCTATTATAGTTTAGTTGATTCCACCGAAATTCCATGCGCACTAAACTGATAAATCAGCAAAGTGAAAATGTTTTTGTCTTCAATTTGTAGATTATAAAATGTCAGTGGCAGGCGGTCGGGAGGGTTCCGCCGGTGTAGCAGCCAACCAGGCCATGTTCTTCAGTCAGATTCTTTAAGTATTTAAATAAATAAAAAATATCAATTTGCTAACTGGACAAGCGGAGTTCCATTTTGATTGGACGGTTGCTAGGGACAAGAGAATCCCAATTTGGAGGCTCATTATTTGGTCCATGATTAGTATTCAGTAGATGTTACCCCAACTCTTTATCATAAATGAACTCAAGCACCATGCACAAAATCATTAAAGGGCCTTGGAAGACCTCATATTACACATATGAAGTTTTATGTTTTCTGTATTAAAATTGAATTATTTTTTATTGTCAACTTTCAGAGTTGGTGTGATTGATAAAATGTCAAGGGATTTTTGGCACAGGATTTAGAGATGATCAATTAAACCACGCCTTGCAAATTGTTCTCTGATTAGGATCAACAACACAATGTAAAGACTTAAACTTAATTGATTTATGAAATTTGCATATTATTTTATAGATTTTAAGATAATTCAACTTTTTGGCTCAAAATCGAAAAGAAAATTCCTGCTTGTGCTCTTCTTAGTTTCAACTGGTCCGGGGGATGCTACACGTGGAACAATCCGTCAAACAACTGATAAAATCTCTAGGAAATTTTGTCTTGAAGAGTCAGAGGTCACCATCAAACCAGTCCTGGACGACTCTACTATAGTTTAGTTGACTCCACCGAAATTCCATGCGCGCTAAACTGATAAATCAGCAAAGTGAAAATGTTTTTGTCTCCAATTTGTGGATTATAAAATGTTAGTGGCAGGCGGTTGGGAGGGTTCCGCCGTTGTAGGAGCCAACCACGCCTTTTTTCTTCAGTCAGATTATTTAAGTACTTAAATAAAAAGATATCAATTTGCTAACTGGACAAGCGGAGTTCCATTTTGATTGGACGGTTGCTAGGGGCAAGAGAATCCCAATTTGGAGGCTCATTATTTGGTCCATTTCACTAAGTTGTGAAGGACTAAACAATGTAGAACTTTGATCTTGTTGTGACAAAGAGGAGTGGTGGGGTTTTTCTTTTGAAAGTTTGATGGTTGCGGTGCATTTGACCCTTGGCCTTTTCCTTTCCTGGAGATTTGCTGTCCCTATTAGATTTTGTCAAATGATTGTGAAGGTGCTTTCGTGATACTAATTTGGCAACTTTTTCTCATATTTTTGGGATATTTTTCTGAAGAAATTTTCTCTATTGAAAAGCAAGAGTTCAATTTCTCATATGCAATTGGATTTTTTTTTAGTTAATTACTGTGGATAAACAGTGAATGCGAGTACTTAACAAGGGTTGATAATCCTCGAGTAATGAATTGGACTAAGAAAAGAAAGTTTGGAAACTCAAACTTACACTTCAGAAGGGCCAAAAGGTGAACTTAAAATTTTCACACCAAAAGTTTAGAATAAATTAGTTATAATTTATGGAATTGTCCCAAACAAAATCAACTCTTAAAATCTCTAAAATGTTTAATTAATTCTTTTGATTTAATAAAATGTAAATAGACTTTCATTATCTCTATCAATTGGACCCTGACCACATTCATATAATGTATAAATGTGAATCCAAATGGATATGTTAACCGGGTCGAACGTGAATTTCTCTTAATGATCTCTCCAAGTGAAGGTATCTTACTTCTACTATGTGATCAAACTAGTGATATTAGAGTAGACGGTTGTTGGTAGGCCACTTTTGATGTGCATCAACGTTTTTAAGTTCGAGCTCATTAATGTATCCAACTAGAACAATCTTCATTTAAAAGTAAGCGAATAATTATTGTTTAACTAGAATATATTAACTGTTTCACTTTACACCACATGTCCGATGTGAAACTTTTTTGGCCAAACACCCTCAAACGTGTGCTTAAAAAAATTCCTTCCTCACTTGTGAGCCATCTCAATTCGAATCTCCACTTTAGCTTGGTCTGATATGGTAGATATTGGTGAGCAAAATATCTACCCTTCACTTTGCTTGGTGACCTTACTAAGTGAAAATATCAAGATTTTTATTGCCAGAACCAATAATTTGTTACTATCATCATGGATCATGTCTCATAATATCATAAAACTAAATATAGGATCTAAACTTGAAACTATTGTTTATGGGTGATTTGCGAATGTTAGGATGCATATATATACACGAGGAATATACGAAGAGGAGAAGAAACGATAAATAAGCTTGATCTTAGTGACTGAACTACAAGATGCATTGGACTAGGCCAAGCTCCATGCAATCTACCTCAAGAGCACGGTCAACTGACTACTCAAGTTGGCCAAGTACTTGTCAAGCTCAAGAAGCTCAAGTATCGAATTTCAAGAAAGATGGGATTGTCAAAATTCATGCCTTCGGAATATCCAGTTAAATATTCCATGCCGGTTTGGAAGCTTTTTCTAACACACACACACACACAAACACACACACACACACACACACACACACACACACACACACACATATTGCCCCTCTCTCATCAGAGGTCCATTCATTGCATAATGGACGTAAATTCTATCAGTGGAGGGCCGAATCCGAGAAGTCAAATATATGATCATAGTACCAAGGTCCCACAGAGGATACATGATCTTGAAAAGCAAAAAGGTTGAAGAGGACACTCAGTGGCTATCAAATGTTGGAGATCTGGTCAAATTCCGGCTGTCACATAAGCCGTTCGTTGGGTGACGGTAGTAGGTCGGGCGGTTTTTTAATTGACTCTTGCACTAACCCTTTAATGTCCTTCTACTGTTGTCTATAATTACATTTATCAGAAATATCAGTAGCTTGGATATGTAATTATCACCTCAAAATGTAAATCAGATACCACAAAATTCTCCAATTGTCTAAGGACTCTTGTGGGATACATATGTTGTCCAATCATTTTCACAAAATTCATTTTTCTCACCGTATTGGTTTTGACGGCTATTTGAATACTGCTAATAGAACAACCTATATGTTTTACGAAACTGTTTGTTTAATGTCATTCAATGTGTTATGCGGTCTTATAATTCTTATACATATATACCATTTACATTATTTTCTAATAGTCGAACCAGTGGCTGCGCACCTGTTTTGATGGGTTGAGAGAACAAATCATATTTGGCCAACGGTTTACAGCATATCTTTTGCATCATCAATCTTGGCTAGAATTTCCATTCAGTACCAATACATCAATCTAAGATAGCTCAACTTTATTAAGAAGAACATGCGAATCCATCATAAAGTTTCTTAGGAAGGAATAGCTTCATATAATCACAACATGCACGCAATACTCAAATGGATCTCCTCTATTTTACTAACCCAGACATCTACTAATCTTTTTGTGCAATTAAATCTTAATAATTCTTTTGAAGAATGAGATTTTCTGCCTCTTTGGTACAATTTCAAGCATAATCTTTCCGAAAGGAGCTATGATAGCTCCGTCAGCTATGATAATTCCGTCAACTGTCTTTGGCAATCAAGAAAAGGCATACATGACAGTGGAAAAGATGCCACATGCTTGCAATTAGCTAATAGTAATATATGCTTCTTTTTAAATTGGTTTTTGGTGAGGGACTTTACACTCTCTTGGCAGTTCTTTCCAGATCCTATTTTCAATCTATTGTCTAGAATAAAAAAGCAAGTGTTAAGTCTTAAAAGTGAAAGCTAAAAGCTGAAGGAGAGGCCGTGTGTAAAGAAGATAGAGAGTAGCTAATCCTATGGATGTCTTAGAAATTGCCACCATCTCTGTAACATAGAAACCAACAATTTATCCATCATTTTTTTTTTTTGGTTGAAAATGTAAATATCATAGAGCAACTTAAGTACAATAATTTAGGGGCATCCCTCAACATTACAATTAGAGCTAATAATTTAAAAATATCAAGATTGGAACTCACCACATAATAGCCAGTACAACATTTGTCGTGGAAACTCTAATTTTTTAATGGAGTGAAGCTCTACCTCTAATATTTTTACACACCTTGGCAAAAATAATATGGATCTTAGTTGACTTGTTTTGAAATTGTCTACGGTTGTGCTTCATCCAAATGTAATATATGGTTGCTAGGGAAAAAAACCTTGAGAAGTCTCGGTGCGAAATAATTTCCCCTTGTTACCCTAATCATCCATCGAAGTTCCTCATTCCATCCTTCTAAAAAATGCCTAATCCCACATTGCGCACAGATACTCACCAAATGCTGCTTGTCCATTCACACTAGAAGAATAGATGTGCTCTATCTTCTACATTATCTTTGCAAAAGTTATATTGGATGTCAACAAGGTCATCCATCATTCTATGATATATAGTTGTCTATAATCTATCTCTGTAAACTAGCCAATCAATAAAATTGTGTTTGCTAATGCCATTGCTCCAAATTAGGTTGTACCACTCTAGAACCGGACCCCATGTCTGAGTTCATCATATATGTCATAGCAACAATACCTTGAGTTAGATATAACTGAGGTTAGAATAGGTCACAATTTGAAGAGACATCGCCAACAAACCATATTACTCATGTTGAACTGCATAATTGGAGTGCCTCTACATTTTGTGTTGTGAATCCAAATGCTCCAAAGGGGAGAGGATGTATGATTGATGAGGCTCTACATCGTGTGGCCTAACAAAACTTTGTTCCATATGTTCACCTTGGGCAATCCTAATCCTCCTTCCCTTTTAGGTGAGCAAATTACTTGCCATGTAACCTGGTGCGATCCATGATTTCTTGTAGAACCAAATCATAAGAAATGTCAAATCCTTTTCTCAACCTCGTACATCGTTTGCTTTGGAAGTAAGAACATTTGCATCCAATAGGTGCAAATGGAGACAAGGACTGATTTAGTTAGCTGTAACGCTGCATAACTCATATGCTTCATGCCCCAACTTTCAATTTTCTTTAAGATCTCGTTACTACTATAGTATGTGTGAGTGACTCTTCTAGTAACAAAGGGAACACCCATTGATAAGGAGGGCACCTGTGGAAAGAGGCTTGTGGTCCAGTATAAGGAGCTTTTCATCCTTGTTCAATCTAGAAAGAGATTTGGCATTTGTCAAGATTAAACTGTAGTTTTGTGATAGTAGCGAATTCTTCAAGAGCATCTTTAAGGCAAAAGACGAAGTCTACATCTCCATAAGCAAATAAGAACAAGTCATCTATGAAGCATAAGTGAGTAATCCTTTGTATTTTGCAATGCCAATGATATTTGAAAGTAGATGTAGCAACTTCGTACTAACAGTCTATTGAAAATTTCCATAACTAGGACAAATAGGTATAGAGAAAGAATAGTAACTTTGTTGCAGTCATTTGAGCTATTGAAATAGCCAACCTATATTCCATTAAAGTTCATTGTAAGCCTTGGATTAGTGATGCCCTTGGTTATCAAATCAACCAAGTACTAAGGTATATTCAAGGCTTTTAGGACCTTGATGACTGCACCCCATTTAATCATGTCATAGGCTTTCATGAGATCAATCTTTATGGCCAAACGTTTACTTTGTCCCCCTTATGGTAGTTGTGTAATAGATCTTGGCACAATAGGATATTCTCTAAGACATGTCGTTCAGTGATAAAAACAATTTAGTCGAGGCCAACGATCGAAGGAAGCATACAACATATATATTCTGCAAGTAGTTTAGCTATAATCTTGTATAGGACATTGCAGCATGAAATGGGTCTGAACTCCTTAAGGCAGGATAAATTCTGAACCTTCAGGACAATAGTAGTAGAATTCTAAAAACTTAATAGTATTAAAGCGCATCCATCTTTTGCATATATATTTTTTGAATGCCTCCTAATAGATGATTTGAAGACTTTGAACCTCGCAAGACGTGTTTGACATAACTAGAGCTATTTTTTATATTTGAAAGTTCTTCCTTCTAAAATAAATTATGGCCCTCAACATTTGCTCCGAACTTTATGAAGTTCTTTTAGAATAAAGATGAACACTATTACTCATAAATTAGATTATTTCAAAGCTCTAAACCTCATAGGACCAAGATCAAGCATTCAACCTCATTGAAACTAAACTTTCTTGAAATAGAAAATGTGCACAAGTTCAGTATTCAAATAAGACAATATCGCATCTTTCAATATAGCAACACTTTTGTAAAATGGGCAACCGATAGTAAGCCATAATTTCCCTTACTGAGTATTCATAATAAGTGCCCTTAAAACATTCTTTAGCACTACTCATATTCTTGCGGAAATTTAAACAATACACTAGTATGGCGAATGCCATATGTCAATAAACAAAAGACGACCTATATTACATGTGTTATATTGTCATTTGTCAGGCCTTGTTAATGTTGGAATATATCCGTAGTGGATTTTTTTTATAGTTAAACTTTATCTAAATATTTAACGATTTCATTTAAATGTGTTGAGGATCACATCTTAATCATGTTGATACTTAGTTTTGATTGTACAAGCATTTGAGCTAATTTCACAAAAGTGTGTAAATCTACAAAAGAAAGAGTTTGAAAGCAAAATCTTGGTTCTGCAAAACAATCAGACCTAATCAACGTGCACATTTCATATATAGATTCGAAGATCATTGGAGTTTCTAAATTGAAGACCCATCTCAAAACAGAAAGGTACGACATTCCAAGATTATTTAGCCTAATTCGCTCAAGAAATTGGTGAGATGGCATGACGAAAACTTTGCCATTAATAAAAGATAACCAATAGAAAATTTGATTAATAGCCTAGTTTGAGGGAAGATTCTACACATGTTTTTAAGAAATTTTTGCCAAGATTTTTATGGAGAGAATTAGATGACATAACACCTACTTGATTCATGTGCAACATTCGAAGTGGAGCTTTATAAATTGGAGAAAACTTGGCCAAAAGTTATACATTCAAAAAGGGAAGCAACAAGTTAGGGTGAGCATCAGTCTAGGGTTGATCCTGGACCAACCTTGGACTGGCTCAACCCAATCGGTCTTTGTCTAGTTCCAAAGGGCACTAGGTTGATCCTTAGTCTTGGGACCTCAAGACCTTGTACTGTGCGAGTTGATCCTTGGTCATAGGAGTTTAGGATTGGTCTAACCCGGACCAACTCTATACATTTTATATATTATATAATATATATTAGATGTATTTTATATTATATATCTAATATATTATATATTATAAGTGTTTGTCTACTCTAAACTCTAGCACCTCTCCCCATATTCTCTTCTCAACTCAGTTTGCTGTGTAAATTATAAAGTAGAACGAAACCTAACCTTAATTCGACCAAGAAAAGAAAGAAACCTTCTTCACTCGCCTCGCTTGCTTGCTCACCTCACGGCTAGCCTCTCTTAACTCGCCTTTATTCCCTCGCCTTGAATATTTTTTTTTTTTTTTTTTTTTTTGGTTTGTTGTTTTGGAGCAAGTGCACATTTCTATTTTATCTTATATTATATTTATGTTTGATATATATTGGTGTTCATAGTTTGGTTGCTCAATGTAGCATGGTTGATGAGTATGTAATTTGTAATATCATGATTGTTCTTTTAAGGAAAACAAAAAATGAAATAATAAATAATCGGTTGGACCCCAGTTGACCATGGAATCGGACCCAACCCATAGGTCGTACGAGATCACAACATAATTTTGTAGAACTCAATATGTATTAACAATTGTTTATATCCATTCTCTTACATGATGTATTCTGAAATGAACATATTCAGACAACATTAAGCTGTTTCCTTTAAGTGCTTGCTTAAGTTAAAAAATGCAATTGGGAAATGTGTGAAGATGGACTGCTGGTGTGAAGTACATAAAATTAACGCATTTCATTTGGTGTTACTATCTTGGAAACACGAATCTTGTGGTTTTGACTAGCAGAAGAATTTGACTTATTTGACGAAATGAATTTAAGCAGTTGTAAGATGCGGGAGATATAATTCAAAATTTTAAAATCTACAAGAAATTTGTTTGTTATGTGGGTATGGTCATTATCCATCTTTACCACTAATAGATATTACTAGAATATTGGGCAAAGTTTGAAATTGAAGATGATGTTAAGTTTGCTTTGTTGTAAGAGATGATAGTGCCTAACAAAAAATTTCCTTGAAAGAACAAACATACTATTTCAAACATATGAATATAAATTTTGTATCGTTATCAAACACATATTTTGCTCAGAACTTTGTCCCGAGAATAGAAGTAGAAAAATTTAGGGTTAATACCCTGAAAAACCTCAAATCGGTACACTTGTGACAAATTTACCTCAAACTATTTTTTTTATTATAAAAAGCCCAAAGCGGTATACCCATGACAAATTTACTCCGACTTATCATAAAAAAAAAAAAACCATAAACTGGTACATTTATGACAAATTTAACCCAAACTAATTTATTTGACCACAAAAAATCCCCAAACTGATAAATTTGTGATAAATATACCCTTAAGCTAAATTGGATTAATACTACAAAAAAAAATCACAAAAATTGTAAAAGCGTGACAAATGGAGCATAAAATCCCAAATTTGTATACTAGTCAACTGTCACGTGTCATTGAATTTAGTAAAATTTAACAAAAACTAATATATGGTAAATCTGTCACAAGTGTATCAGTTTTGAGTAAATTTGTTAAATGTATACCAGTTTTGGGTTTTTGATGGTCAAAAAAATAGTTTGAGATAAATTTATCATAAGTGTACAGTTTGTGGTTTTCAGGGTATTAACCCAAAATTTTATTTCTGGAACAAAAATTGTTATTTAGAACAGATTTTCCAACTGAAATGTCCTTTAAATATGACTCATTGCCCGAACCTGTTAAAGCGAATATTGAGTCACGATTACCACTGCTAGAGAAGTTTTCTGTTAATAAATCTAGATTTACTAAGAATGGTCTACTAAACAGTACACAAAGTGATGCGACAGAGTTTTGTCGGATATTATATATGAACCACCCATTTACTTAAATGCTATCATCGCCTCACAACTTAACAAATGAATTTTAGTATACCAAGCATAATTTTTTATTTTATGAGTTTTGTAAATGTACTCTTGGGACACTCTCATTAAGAAACTACATTAAGTATACTTGATCGGTGACTCAAAAACATTTCGG
Organism: Eucalyptus globulus; assembly: GCA_014182545.1. Lineage (NCBI taxonomy): Eukaryota > Viridiplantae > Streptophyta > Magnoliopsida > Myrtales > Myrtaceae > Eucalyptus > Eucalyptus globulus. The sequence goes on from CM024724.1 coordinate 35,637,258, forward strand.
CAAGACGATCCTTTTTTATTAGCAATGAAACAAAAAGAATCTAATGTGCCTTTTGGGCGGCTAAAAGCATGCACATTCTAAACCAATTTTAAAAGCTTAATGTGACAACCAACGAGAGATTGAAGGGTCAAACAACAAAGGACAGAGACCTTTGGTATTTCACTTGAATTTGTCGACCAAAGATAAAGGTACGAGCTTGCACCCGAGCCGTCAACATTTGCACTCTTCTCCTCCAAGTGGAGAGTAAAGAGAAACCCTAAATGTTTGGTGCATGTGGATTGTGGTGGCCTCATCATATGGTCATTTATATGCTAAGCCCTTCATCTCTTGATATTTCCTCCTTATTATAAGGAGGGTCACTTTAACAAGTGTTCTAAATAAATTATCAAAACAACTAGGATACACGTATAATTAGTTCATGAGAAAAGTTGCACGATCAGTTCTAAACCTACTGTATGAAAATCAATCAAGTCACAAACCTTTTAATTGGATCAATGTATTCTTAAACCTTCAAAGGAAAGTGAAATTAAATCTTCTTGGTCATGTCTCACCCGATCCATAATATATCATCGAGGACTCTTCTCTTAATTAAGTCAGACAAAGCATTTGATAGTAGGGCAAGTGAAGAGCAGTGCGCAAGATCATTTCAACGTGTGCTTGAACCTGACGTATCCTTCTCACAACCTAATTCTATGGTAGGGTGGTAATTATTAGCCATACTTTGTGGTTACTATGTAAGCACTCAAAATAATTTTCGAAACAATTAAACGAGGTCAACCAAGAACAGTCGTTGTCATATTACATGCATGATTCAAAACTACAATAGTTTTCTTCACCACAATCGAAAGGTCAAAGCGAGCAGTGGCCTATTTTTAGTTGGAAATTTTACAATGGTATGTTAAAATCAACAAAGTTGGCGCGAGTTCCTGTCCATTCGGGTCTTCATAAGAATTAGAAGTGGCAATTATCACCATCCACGAAGAAGAACCAAAATGAAGTCCACGTACATAGTTTTATATGTAATTGGGTCAGTGGTTAAGATTCTCAAAAAGTCACTTTCTCAGGCCTATAAATAGCAATGCGGAGTTCAAGTGCTTCTCATTCGGTCGACTATATTCTGTCTTACCTATTTCTTCTCAGTGCTTGCTTCAAAGTAGAAAATCAAACTTCCTTTTTCCACACTTCTCTGGCTATGGCTGATCTCAAAGTCATATCAATATTTGTGATCATTTTCACCTTCATTGCGTTCGATGCAATCCTAACTTCTGAGGGAAGGTCGATAAAATTGGCATGGGAGGACAAACTCCGTGCAATTAATTACGACCAAATGGACAAACAAGCATCACAATTTCTCCCGCTGAGTCAGTCTCCTACGAACGATGATCATTTGATGAGGCGGAGGAGATGGTTCCTTCGCCTATAGCACATGATCAGGCGGCCAGTTTGGGCGAGTCAGAAGCAGTGTACAAGGATGATTTCCGCCCCACAGCCCCTGGGAGCAGCCCCGGATTGGGCCATTCTTTCACTGGCTTAAAGAAGGAAGCTGTTCGACCGAAAGTTCCGAGTGGTGATGAGGAAAGGCTAATCGTTGCGGGTAAACCAAATGATTTCGAAGGCACAAGACCGGGTCACAGCCCCGGTGTCGGCCATGATTTTCAGAATGAGGAACCAAAAGCCCTAAAAATACTTCAAAATAGAAAGTCAAAGCTGTGTTATGTAAGTCTAGTCAATTCTGCTTCAGTTAGGTCTTATGTCCCGAAATCTTATTCTTCAGTTCCTCCGGACATGATTCTGCTTGGTGTGTGTAAAATTATCTGTCAATTTGGTATTGAACTATATAATTATTTAATGAAAAATAACGAGGTTTCTTTAGAAATTACCCGCTATATCATACACGTTGGATGTTGTATGATATTTCAGTTTTCCGTTGTACTTCTTTCTTCTCAATCTTCCCCAATGTTATGTTGAGGCCGGGAGAAGTATTAAGACGGAAGTTTTTTGTGTTATATTCAGATTTTAAATGGAAATAACCACATGAATGATGGGCAGAGATTTAACATAAAAATGGCTAAACCTCGTACAGAAAACGACATCGACCACTTTTGACTTGGAAGTTGCATAAGGTATACTGTACCAATTTTTATATGTTTCTGGAAAGAACTTAAATATTGAAACTGTCCTACGTCATCTATTCTTTCAGAGTTCTCTTTGCATATAACTAGTGCCCTACAAATGCATGATAGAACATGAATGTATCCAAATCAAATTGGTGATAATAGACGGGAAAACAAACCGAATAATAATAGCAGCGAAATGATGTAAAGGAAAAAAAGGAAGCACATTAATTGAACTTGTGAGCGATGCTTTGACCATATACATAATCTCTTTACACAGTAAAGCGAACCCAAAATAGATAGTCTTAACCTCAAACTTAGACCAATAAATTCCATAAAAAGCCTATATGGGTTATGGTAAGTTTTAAGTGCCGTTACTTCTTCGGAAAGTGGTCTCATCCATATTTTTTCTATGACCATCCCTTTTACTCAAGCCGCGGCCCTCTCGCCGGTTATAGGCATGCTTTTGTTTACTCAATCTTTGCTTGTTAACTTGAGTTCAGAAAGTTTGGAATATGGACACTTAACTTAATCGTGCATCTTATTGCACGTATAGTTGGCCGACAACTTATTTATCATCGTTCTAAAAACAAATGATAACAAAACAGGGAAATAAAATAGACAATCGATTTATGTGATTCAGTCGATAGGACCTATTCCTTAGAGGGGGAAAGCAACACATGATTTTATTATAAATTAAGTGATAAAATCGAGATTACAACAATACTCGAGACACTCAAACACACTTAGTGTGCCCCAGCTCCCAATTACATTTACACAGTATTTAGCACTCATAATTCCTCAATAAATAATCTCTCAATCTCACAAAAGAATTCACAAATCTTACCCACGAGATTTTGCTTGACTTGAATACTTAAAGCTCCTCTTGGACTGCTTCAAAGTGTAATTCACAAAGAAGTCATCTCTTGGATGCTCTTCAAAAAGAAAATCTACCTCATATAATGAAAAAAATTTGGATCCAATATAGGAAACCCATACAAATTGGGAGCCCTACTTGAATGGAGTTTCCTTTATGAGTTCAATTTTCAGAGAAATTTTCAACATCTTCATATTGGCTTGTTGTTTGAGTTAAGTCACAATCGTTTTGCTGGAATTTGAACTTCACTACTACTCTTCCCTCATCCTCTCATGGGATTAACTACAAGAGAAAACTTTCAAGTCCAAGGCCAAGTCAGGCCGGAACATCACTATAATTGAGGGTCTCATTAAAACACCAACTCCATCTGCACCTTTAGTTAGACATCCTCAACCACAAACACTAGGCAGCCTGTGTAGTATTGATAGATACAAACAATTGCTCTATTTCATGTTTCCTCGGTAAAAGATTTGCTGATGTTGATTTTGGGAGTACGTGGTGCTAGGGGTTTGCACCGTTGAGGTAAGTCCCTTTCATGGCATTTATTCATTTTCACTTTCCCCGTCTAGTGTGTGAGGGTTTTATTCATTGCAATTGCTACCTCCACAAGGTGGTTTGGACCTGGGTTCTATTTTCTTAAGACAAAGTGGTTTTGAGTTTATAATATGAGCCATAGAACCAAAGCAACAAGTTCAAACAAAGTTGAGTTCTTTGGATTGTTGTTGAAATGCAATAGTCATTCATTTAATCTGGTTTCCCCCTATCTTGTGATTCTGATATGCAAAGCGGGATTTGACCAAATAGCTTTCATCCATGGACAGAGAAGTAACATGTGCTTGGATTATAGGAAAGTATTTTATGTGTTGGTCGAACAACTGAGGTAGTGGGATCGATCAATCACATTACCTATGTGCTACGCTTGCTATGCTAAAACACAGAATTCTATAAATAAAAATATAACTAAAGATTAAAACCTAGGTTTCTACTATTTAAAAAGCATAAATTTTATATAGGAAAAATACTAATCTTTCATACCTAAAGAAGTAGAGGGAGAGATTGATGAAGAAATTTTTCTCAAGGGACAAGCTAGGCGGCTGTTCTTTTTTTTTTTTTTTTTTAAGCTTTGTATCATATGATGGTTAAGGATACATAGTGTTTTCATATTGAAATATAACTTCCAAACTTCGGCTATAGCTTTTCCTTTAAATTCTTCTTTTTAAAACATTAGTCATTGTCTATCAATTTGGATAATTACTTGTAATTCCTAAAAAGTATTTGTCGACACCTAAATTTTGATTGGATTTTTTAATTTGGCATTAATTTCTTCTTTTAAAAAAAAAATTCTTTTTTTGGATAATAAATAATAATAATAATAACCACACAAGAAAAAAAAAAGAAAAAAAAAGCATTAGCCAAAGGGGGCTGGGCCTTCAATCCCGGCCCCTTCCCTTTTTTATCCGCGCAAGTGCCCCCAGGGCCCAGCCCGGCCTTTTTTTTCCCCTGGCCCAGCTCTCTTTCCCCTCCTCATCTTCTTCCCCTGTTTGTCTACTTCCCCGACCGGATATGCAAGCACCCGCCGGATGGACGCGCGCGATGCCGGGACGCGGGGAGGTTACAGCGACGTGCGGCGCAGGCGGTGGGGACGCAGCACTGATGGCGAGCAGGCCTTCGTGGAAGGGGAAGGACTGACGCCGGTTCGGCTGGCGGAGGAAGGCCGGTCGGCGCATCAAGGACCGCCGGCCTAGCCTCCGCCGACCGGCCCTCCCGCGCCTATAAATAGGGCGTCGGGGGAAGCCCAAACCACGGCCAGAGAGGATCCAAGGCAGCTACCTCCGATCACCTCCCCGAGAGACATCGGAGGAGGTCCGAAAAAGCCGGCCAGCCGGAGATCCAGATGTGGTCCTGATCCGGGGATTCCAGATCTGCGAAGAGGAGCTGAGCGAGAGAGAAATCAGAGGGGAGAGGGCCGGATCTGGTC